>JAASAY010000205.1:0-84715 GCA_014822085.1 Fusarium stilboides
ATGGTAGACTTGGTTGGGCCAAGAGAGACGGAGCCGCCCCAGGTATCGGCGCTGGCGGTGCTGACGAGGGCAGCGGCCAGAGTGGTGAGGGTGGCGAGACAATGCATGATGGTGTTGTGTATGAGTTGATGTTTGACTGAAATTACTTTTTAGCCGGCGGATTAATTAAGAAGTGAAGCTTTTGATGTGCTGTAATTGAGCTGGGACTGAAAGCTTCTATATTATCACAGCATCCATCGTCTTTATACTCTTTGTAACCAGCCCCTTCAATGAGTTCACCGTCAGTCCCTCACCACGCCCATGAGCCGACGGACCGTGGAGAATTGTCGTCCGTGCAAGGTTCAACAAGCTTTTTGTTTCAGGGCCACCTCCAAATAGTTCTAGAATGGAAATCACGGACCCTGAAGCGACCAGTTCCTCCCCAGAAAAGTAGCTGGGCTCGGAGCCGTCCGGCAGATTTGCCGCTTTGGGACCCATGCCGTTGAAACCAGACCGTTTAGGTCCAAGGCTGTGTTTCATTGAAACACCACTTTCAGACCAGGACCATCCGACATGGTACTATACGATGGTGATACCCTGATTGATTGCTGGGAATTTGTGCCATTGTCGGTTGCATGCTGGGCTGGGTGGTAACATTTGCTCATTACCGAGAACGTGGTTTGTGGTAGCTGGGGAGACCTAGGATCTAGAACACTTGGGTCGCTCGATATTATATACTAGGCGGCTATATCAATTGAAAGACCTGGGTCAAAGAGAGCTTTTCCGACAAAATCACTGAGCCCATTTATTGCGCTTACAAGCTAACTGGTTAATCCTCGAGTTACTGACACCTAAGACCAAGAACTAGCATCAAACATATCAGCAAATTCTATTTCGCTAGTTTTATGCTAGTACTCCAATCTAAGTCTTGATTCCGTCTATTCTATAAGCCATTGCGGCTTCTCAGCATCATATTTGCCCAAACATGCAGCATCAACGCACCTAGCCAGACTTCCAAAGTACATGCCCCTGCCTGTAAGACCTGGCCCATAATGGGCATACTTGCCAGAATTGGTCATTATAGTCTTTGCTGCAGGTGGGATAACCGGCTCTGTAACCATGCACCAACATGTATCGGTTAAGATCTGCACTCCGAAATCCTTAAGCTGGTCTACAAGACCCGCCTGCTCAGCTAATTTGTATATTGAACATCCGCAAGTAAGTATGACAGCTACGCTGCCTGCTTTCGTTCGACCTTGGCAGAGATTGGCGAGTTTCCTGATCTCTGAGAGAGAAAAGTGTGGATTGCCGAATGAGACGAGATCGAGGGGTTGGTTTGCTGGTGCGCTATTGAGTTTATCCCAGCAAGCAGCCAGATCGCTCGGTTTTACGTTAATAGAAGTTAATTCAGAAGCAACCACAGCTTTGAGAGTGGTTGCTTCTGGAGTCACGCCAACAATGTGAAACATTGGGGCACTAGATACCGTAGCAAAGGCAGCGCCGAAGGCTTTCAGGTCATCTGTCGAGAGACCAAACTTCTCGAGTCCCGTCACTACGGGAATTTGGCTTGTTGACAAGGTTCCGACATAATAACCCAGCAAGGGCGAGAAGGCGTCGTCGAGATCTGGTGTCTTTTCCAGTCCACTTATCTTGACACAGATAGAAGCTAGTCGGTTGGAACTAACATGAGGTCCTCCTTTTGGTGCTCTGCCTGTCAGGGCGATTGATATATCGAGAAAGTCGGGATATTTCATAGTCCTTGCGCCAAGGACGCTATTCGCATATACGACGGCGTTGGACTCCGCCCAAGCAACTTGCTCTCCCAATTTGGGGGCACTTTCGAGCTGGTATGGAGCACATGTATAAGTCGGTCGTGCACCCATATCTGTGTATGCCTTCCCGAGCGCATCCGCAGCTTCCCCGAAGGCAGTATCGACACCAAGAGTACGCCATCTCTTTTGATCGACGGAAATAGAGTTGAGTGTGGTTGGCACTCGGACTTTTCCTCCCCAATCCCGAAGTCTTTCTGCTAAGGCGAGTGTTGCTGGGCCTGTATAAACGCAGCCGTCGACGTGGACTTGTGTGACATCCATCAGTCGTGTAGCACCTAGTAAATGTGCCATGCGTAACACAATTCGAATTGCCACGCGAGATGCTTCGCCATAATCTCCCATCAAGAGTTTCTGATCCAAGCTAGAAAGCTTGACGCCTTCCAGGGCAGGTGTCGTCTCAAGAATTAGACCGCTTTCTTCATCCCATGCTGAGCTCGTATGCTGTTTTGATAACGTGGTTGCAGAGACATAGCCATCATCAACGTGGATAGTCTGTCCATTCAGTTGAAGGAGTTGACGAAAGTCTTCCTTTTTCAATACCAAGACTGGAATCGACTGATGAAATACCTCCTCAGCGATCATAACTCCAAGAGTAAGAATATCTTCTCTTCTCTCAAAGATGATTGCCTCGGGAGCTTTTCCATTGAGCAAAAGCTCCAGCATCACTCCGCTGCCTGTACACGAGCCTCGGCCTCCTGGTATAGCTAGGATTGTATGATGAAGATATTGACCGCTCAATGGGTGATGACGGTCGATAACCTCGCTTGTTTGGGGATGGACACCTCCCCAGAAGCTTAGTTCAAGGTCACTTGCGAGGAGCTTACCCGAGGCTCTGCCTTGAACATAGGCTGTTCCGGTAAAGATGACTTCGTCGAGAGATCCCATGGTTTCTTTTGATCCAAAGCGCCTCGGTAGACATAAACGTATGAAAGTGATATTCTCGGTCACACTACGACTCTATTAGGATTGGTTCTCCTCAAAGATGCGTGATTTGCAGTTCAACTCACGTCAGTCAAAATTGACTCTAATCAAGTGAAAGCTGGTGTTATTGTTGTTTTGCAGCAGACTGAAAATCTTTCTGAGCTACTTCAGGGCAGAAGCTTCAACTGCTCGTTGTCAGTTATCATATCATCCGCAGCCCCTCAGAGCCTGGTCAAATGGTAACCCATGATGGTTATTGTTCCCTTTTGCTACAACCAATGTGCGGCCACATCATTAAGCCCAGCAACAATTAAGCAACTCACATAGCAGGTTGTCAAGTTTCAAATCTTAAAAACCTCAATCCTTATCTGTGATACACCAAACCGGCTTCAGCTCGGCATCGGGATAAAATCAAATCGTGCCGAAACTCAAACTTTTCGAAAAGCGTGTATGAAACACACATATAGCAACCACAGCCGAGGAGTGACACTCACGTTTCTAGCACGAGGCTTTGATAGAGAAACGCCGAAAGAGGTAAAAGATAGTATGTTCCTTGTTATTAATCCTGGGATTGTGAGAGGAATAACTTATCAACCCCGCATTGCTTATCTTTTTCTCTGATGAGCTAACAAACTAGTTTTCGGTATTCGGAAAGGGATGCCGATATGACGGGCTGGAGCCCGAGCATTGTTGGGGAATGGTATTTGGGGCAAGATTTGATAACAGCTTGGGCCGAGATTAAGAACTGTTTTGCCTAATACTGTGGATTTGACGACTCAACTTATACTGACCGCATAGATATATGAGGACTGCGAAGTTGGGACTGTTGCTAAAAACAATTGCAATGGATTCGTAGCAGATCCTAACGAAAATCATCGCTGTCAGTATATGTGAACCTTCGTCTAGATTCCATGATATCAGAATACCAAGACACCTGTAGAATGCCCAGGCATTGCAGATAGCAGATACTTACTTAGCTTGAAGCAACAACAAAGAGTTGGCAAAACAAAATCATACCACCATTCAAACAAAGCCATTAATTCAATTAGCCACTGCTGCTGTATATAGGTTTACACATACAGGTAAAAACCCAGACCAGGGAACAAATCATGAAGACCGTGCATGGATCGGTGTCCTGAGGTTATTCGCTGTGGGGACCAACCACAGAACATTTGTTAGTTTCAAGATATCACCTGCCTAATATAGATAACTATATGCCAAGATACGACTCTGCAACAAGCCATATCCTTTCTCTAACACCCTCGTCGATTCTTATCAGAGCGTGGGATGATCCATCAAGGTACCACAGACCGCACCGACATCGGCAACAGGGCCACTTGCGTCATCCCGCGTTACTCCACCAACTCCAGGTCCAGTAGACAAGCTCAATTGAACCGAGCTTCTTTTACCCGTCTCCAACCACCAAAGCTCAAGCTTCGCGATACTTTTCCACGATGCGTGTCGCGACAATTGCCAATGTTCTGGCTTCGGCCTCTTTGGCTCTCGCCTTCGATTGGCAGCAGGTTCTGGGAGGCGCCGACCCAGCCCCCCTCTCTAGCGACTCCAAGAACACCGACGCGCCCTCGTACCGATCCGAGCTTCTGAGCTTGCATAAGTCTCTTATTGAGACTTCTTCGGTCTCTGGAACCGAGCACGATGTCGGAAAATGGCTAGAGTCTTATCTCGCCAAGAAGGGATATACCACTGCGCGTCAGGAGCTCGAGCCGTTTGAGAACACGCCGGACGGAAAGCCTCGGTTTAACGTGCTGGCATGGCGACAAGACGGCAAGAAGACTTTCGATCCCAAGATTGCTGTGAGCAGCCATATCGACGTCGTTCCGCCGCACATTCCCTACGGAATTGATGATGGAGAGGTTACAAAGGAGACTATGATCACTGGCCGAGGAAGCGTGGATGCCAAGGGCAGTGTTGCAGCTCAGATTACCGCGGTAGAGCACCTAGTCGAGCAGGGCAAGATCGACCCTCACCAGCTTCTTCTCGTCTATGTCGTCGGCGAGGAGGTTACGGGCGACGGTATGCGCCGTTTCAGCCAGGCTCTCGAACAAAAGGAACTTTCGTACAAACTCGACGCCGTCATCTTTGGAGAGCCCACTGAGCTCAAGCTTGCCTGCGGACACAAGGGCATATTGGGCTGTGACGTTACCACGAAGGGCTTCCCCGGCCACAGCGGTTACCCATGGCTCGGCAAGTCAGCCAACGAGCTCATGATCCGAGCCTTTGCCAAGGTCCTTGACACAGATCTCGGTAGCAGTGACTTGTTTGGCAACACCACCGTCAACATTGGTCGGTTCGTTGGTGGAGTGGCTGCCAATGTCATTCCTGAGGAGGCCAAGGTTGGACTGGCTGTGCGAGTTGCTAGCGGAAAGGAAGAAGACGGCCACGTTGTTGTCCATGACAAGATCCAGGCTATTTTCGATGAGGTCGACAAGGATGCCTTTGACTTCCACTGCACCCACGGTTACGGGCCTGTTGAGGCCAATTGCGATGTTGATGGTACGTTGACGGAAGATATTGCAAGTGAAAGAGTGCTAACATGTGCAGGTTTCGAGAAAATCACCGTCAATTACGGAACTGACATTCCCAACCTCAAGGGTGACCACACGAGATATCTGTACGGCCCGGGAAACATTCTGGTGGCACATGGCGCGCGGGAGAACCTGACCGTAGCTGACCTTGAGACGGCTGTCGAGGGATACCAAAAACTGATTCTTCATGCGTTGAAGCAATAGCCTGCTCGGCTTAAATAGAACCCCTAACTTCCGTTGCTCTAGTCTAATGTTGGATATGATGGCTTCCCGCTCAAACAAAACATGATATCGTAAATCGAGTGCTGACTTAGGCACCAGTAATCCTCGCCCATCGCTCCGGCAGGATCTTGCTGAAGTCGAAGTTGCCATCAGGTCCCTTCTCGATAGCGCCCTTCTCGGTGACCACAGCGTCGATGAGCTCTGCTGGGGTAACATCAAAGGCAGGGTTCCACACGTTGATGCGTTGATCAGCAGTAGCAACTCGCACCTTAGTGTTCTCGTCCACGGTACCGTCGGCCTTGATCACGGCTCCTGTGACCTGCGTAAGCTCCTCCTGCTTCCTCTCCTCGATCTTGATGCCGTCGCCGGTCTCAGTCTCGAGATCAATGCTGGTTGTGGGGGCGGCGACAATAAACTTGACGCCGTGGTGCTTGGCTAGAACAGCGAGCTGGTAGGTCCCGATCTTGTTGGCGGTATCACCGTTGCGAACAACACGATCAGCGCCTACAATGACAGCGGCGATGTTCTTCTCTTGCTTTCGGGTGCGGAAGAGCGAGGCGGCCATGGAGTCGGTGATGAGCGTGCTGGGAATCTTCTCAAAGACAAGCTCGAATGCGGTAAGTCGACTTCCTTGGTTGTAGGGTCGGGTCTCTGTGCAGAAAGCGTGTTGGAGGAGGTCCTTGGACTGAAGAGTGCGAATAATTCCCAATGCGGTACCGTGACCAGATGTGGCAAGCGATCCAGTGTTGCAGTGTGTGAGAACCGAGATCTTCTGATCAGGAGAAGCGCCAGCTTGCGATCGTAGCCACTCGGCTCCATAGTCACCAATGGAGAGGTTGGTCTGAAGGTCCTTTTCGAAAATCTTCTCAGCCTCTTCAATGAAGGCTGTGATAACTTCATCCTTTGTGGCAGTGCTGCCAACCTCGCGTATCCTGGCCTTGAGCTGGTTGATGGCGTTGGTCAGATCGACAGCAGTAGGTCGGCTTTCCTTGAGGTAGTCGAGAGCTTCTTCGATCTGGGAAATAGTACCCTCAGCGTCTGAGGCTGTGATGCTTCCATTTTGAAGCTCTACAGCCAGGCCAAGTGCTGCTACAATGGCGATAGCTGGAGCACCACGCACCCGCATCGTGGCGATGCTGTCGAAAGCCTCTGTCCTGTTTGAGACTTCATCGTAGTGAAACTCATGGGGAAGACGGAGCTGGTCAAGGACCTGGAGCTGACCGCGTGTGTACTTGACAGCCTTGAGAGTAGACATCTTGGACCTCTGAAAGTCTGCAAAAGACAACACCCTAAAATGACAAGAGAAGAAGAGATTTGATATGCGTCTTAGCCCAACTCGCCTCTCAAAATGTTGCCCCTCCAAGATTCTGCCGACACCCCGCCATCAAAATGAAAATAGCGTCATTCGAAGCAGCCAATCATTGACTACACGTGGACACACCGCCCTGGGACCGGACAAATGCCGCTTCCGGCGCAAAATGATGAGCTAAGGCGAGGTACATGGGTACCTTTACGTCAACAGGGGTCTACAGTTCGTGGAGCTCGTTCGGGACAGCTTTAGCGGTTCGTCGCCATCTCGAGATACTGTACTTGGACAAACAGCAATGACAAGAGTGGTTCTGAGCTGTTTGCCATGGAACAGCCATTCTCGACGTCAAAAGTGACTGGTAAGACTCAAGCTCCTCGATGCTGACTTCTGAATATCCCCTGATGCCTCCCTTGAGAGCTTACCGCTAACACGACACCTGTCGCAAGTCGAGTACTTCGATCCTCACGATGTTTACAAGCTCCTCGCCCCTGGGCTGATCCCTCGTCTGCCCCTGCGTAACCTCAACTGGCAATCGCATGCTGGACCCCTACGATCCATCGATACGCTTCACGTCGAGCTCCTTCAGGGGGATGAGCCCGGAGCAGCTACCTCTCCTACCCTTCGACGATCAGGGAGCACCCTCGACGATGGCTTTCAGACGCAGAACTTTGGCGGTCGCAAGCCCTCGGTGGATCAAATAGACAATCAAACTCTACCTACAAGAGGAATTGGAAGTCAACGACGACATCAAATCCCCGGCCTGCGACGTACACCGTATCTCAAGGTGCTGCTAGTGAGATGTGACGACAACGAAACATACAAGACCACCGTCCGAGCGGAGATTCGAGAATGGATCAAGACACATATACCCTCGTCGGGCAACCCGAAAAGAAACAGCAAACAAGAGAAACATGACGCATTCGATTACATGATCCTGCACGTGGTTGTTCCCAACACTGTAGCATCGACGCAACCGAGAGTAAGCACCCGTTCAGAAGGTGCTTCGGAGAAGACAACTTCAACTTCGCGATGGCGCACTGGTTCAACGCCTCTCTTTGAAAAACTTCGCACCGACTTCTCAGGCCTTGGCAAGACGGCACCGGATCGAGTTGCACAGATCAGAATCGGAATCAACGACCTCCCATACGATCAGCTACCAAGGGTTGTTCCCGCGGTGCCGACGGGATACTTAGAAAATGAGCACGATGCCGAGAACGCATGGGGTGAGCTCATTGCAAAATTGAAGAGCCTCATTCTTACTTCGTTCGACTTGCGAGTAACCCAGTACGAAGAGGACATTAAAGAGAAGGACGGTCAACGAAGTTTACCGGGCTGGAACTTTTGCACCTTCTTCATACTCAAAGAAGGTCTAGCAAGAGGTTTCGAGAGCGTTGGACTTGTGGAAGATGCATTGGTCGGCTATGATGAACTCAGCGTTGGACTTGACTCGGTTATTAACGAGCAAGCAGACGAAGGGTCGCCCACAAGACATGGAGGCGCGATGCTCAGCTACACTGAAGATCTCAAAAAGGTTATCGATAAAGCCCTTGCTAAAGCACCTGGCGGAAACACCGAAGACGAGGAAGCTGTAGATCTTCAGTCAAATGAGCCGGTCAAGGAGCAATTTGATGAGATCCCGATCAGTGCGACCAAGAAGGCCTACAGAGACAAGATTCTTGCCAATGATGTCTCTGTGTTTGATTTCAGATGCTACATCTTTGCGCGGCAGATTGCGCTACTCCTACGACTTGGAAATGCCTGGTCATCCCGGGATGATTTACTCGCCAAGCTCAAAGATCAGCAGGACTCTGTCTTGCATGGGGTTGCTCCTCTGGCGCCTCCTCCTAAACAGGATGAAGAGTCGGAAAACTTGGCGAGTCTTGGTGAGATCTGTCGGAGGACTTTACAGTTCATTCCAGCAGTATCGCAGGTTATGCGACGCGACATTCTCACTGCTGTGGCATCCGATAAAGCTGATGACGATGAGTCTCCTATAGACCCTAATCTGTCCGAGATCATGGATAATGTGGTTGCTTCGTTCGCCTTTTCGGTTGCTCAGCAGATTCTCGCCCAGACAGCATCAAAGGCGTTACCCATTCCTCCATCAACCCTCGCTCCTCCACAGAGTCAAGAGCAAAAGACATCTATTCCTGAGCCCAAGACGATGATGCACCCTGCACGAACTTCATCTCTTCAAATTCAGACAGGCCAAGCTCCCGGAACTCGTCCACCACCAAGCCCGGGAGTATTCCCAGGTCCGGGTATGCCAAAGATCAGCAATGACCAAGAAGCACAATTTCTCAAGGCAGGTCTAGAGGATCTGGCCGCTAGACGCGCAGAGCTCTACATGCTGTCTCGAAGCATCCTTGATGGCCTGGGTAAGAAGCGTGGTTGGAGTGATGGTTGGAAGGAGGCGCCTATAATTGCAGAAGCTGAGGCGGACTTTGAAGAGATCAGTCTGGATGATATGCCTTCCACAGGCGCTGCTGCTACAGATGATGTGCCACCTTTGGACTTTGGTGTCAACAACAACCTTCTTCTAACCGCTATCGACAGTCCGGAGAATTTCTACCGGCTTTACGAGATACTCACAGACAAGGCTCTTCGACACTATACAGTGGCCAACCATGACCATTCGGTACAAGCCAGTATGGCAGATCTCGCTGTGCTCAACTTCTTCCTCAAAGAGTTCGGTACTGCTGCGTCGTACTTTTATCGAGCAACGCCTTTCTTTGGCGAAAGTGGGTGGACCTCGCTCGAGTTGTCCATGCTTGTCATGTACTTGCATTGTCTCCGTGAGATGAAGTCAAAGGACGACTACGTACGCGTCGCTCTCAAGCTGCTTACCAAGTCTTGCGCAGCTGAAAGGGAGAGACTAGAGCAACGCTCAAAACGGGTTTCAAGACTCGGCAAACCTGAACCTGCAGACGCAATGTCGATGAAGGGAGTTGTCGGCAACCTGTTCGACTTGGCTTCGTCCTTGTCTTCTCAGGTCAAGGTGCATTTGTCGAACTTTTTCACAAATATTGAGCTGGCGGGGGCTCCCGAGTATTTCGAGGAGGAGGATAAATGCTCTTTGACTATCAACCTATGGAGTCTGTTGCCTGACGACATCAACTTGGATGGCACAGAAGTGCGAGTAACGGCATCTGAGAACGGGCCAACCAAGGAACTACACTTCTCAAGAAAAGAAGGTGTTGTATTACATCCTGGCCAAAACAGCATCAAAGTCGAGTGCACAGTAAGTTTCCCATGCTAAGATTGAGAATAATACTAACAGTCCTAGTCTGTTGTCCCTGGAAAGTACAAGATCGATCACCTTGGACTTTTGTCTAGTAACTTGTTCCTCCATTTTGAACGCGACATCAATCAGCCACCACCTCAGACGACCGAAACCTTCAAGCATCCCGAGGTTGTCATTTTCCACCGCGCTGGTGCGCTTGATGTACAACTTACAGCAACCAAGCATACCGCTCTGGACAAGAACAACACGCTGGATCTCATTTTCAACCCAGGGTGGAATTCTTTGAAGAGTTGCGAAATCCGTATTAAGCCAACAACAGGCGGCCTTCGGTTGTTGACTCTCGAAGCCAAGGTTGTGGACTCATCCGTGGAATTCGCCAGGAAACCCGAGTCTGGCGGTGTCCTCCATTTCAACGAAATCGCCGCCGAGACACCTTTCACGCTACGATTTCCCTACTCGGTTGAGCAAGACATGGCCGATGTATCTGCCAAGGTCGACGTTACGTACACACTTGAATCGGGCCAAAAGTACATCTTTGCCAAGTCAATAGTGATTCCTATCTCTCTGGCTTTGGGTGTCAATGTACAAGATGTGTTCAAGCATCAAGCCCTCTACTCTCGATTCAACGTGTCTACGGCGAGCCACAGCCCACTCCGACTGTACAAGAGTGAGCTGATACCGTCAGATCTGTTCGAGTCTGAGTTTGGAGTTCCACCCACCGATACAACTATTGTGTTTGCGAAACAGCCAGCGACATTCTTGTACCGCGTCAAGAGAAAGACTAGCGTCAGATCCAGCAAACGCGTCGCGAGAACTATGTATCTGAAGCTTTACTACAACGTTCTCCAGACGGAGATTGAAGAGGCGATTGTGGCGTCTATACTCGATACTCTTGATGATCCCGCTCTAGAATCATTTTCCAGGCTGATCTCGACATTGGTTGTCAGAGAGACAAAGTCTTTGCAACCAATTGATCTCGAGCGAGCCGCATTATTGGGCGCAGTGCCTACCAACTTCCTAGCTGATGTTCCATGGGACAAGTACTTTGCTGGTATTGGACGGGTTCCTGGGACACAAGAGGATGCGGCAGAGAGGATTTCAGCCTCCATCAGGAAATGGCAAGCCTCCAACGCCCAAGTCCCGATCCCAGCGACGCAACCTGACGATCCTTGCACGCTCCTTATCCCAGTCGAGATTCCTTCCCTGACTATTCTTCACACGGCTGATATCGAGCTTCAAACTCCGGTGACGGAAATGCTTGACCAGAGACCTGGTGCAATTCCCACTGTGGCCATTAATCAGATGTTGCCTGCCACACTTCACCTTAAGTGGACACAAATTTGGGATACTGAGATGCAGCACAAGAAGGATATAGAGTACAGCTATGAAGTCACCGCCCCAGGCGACACCTGGCTCCTCGGTGGACGTCGCAAGGGTCACTTTGTCATTCCAGGCTCAAAGCGCGAGCCCCTCTCATCGTCGTCCGATACTGAGGCCGAGATCCCACTTATCATGATCCCGCTACGCGAGGGGTGGCTGCCATACCCGACCATTGAGATCCGCGAGGTCAAGGACGGGGTGGAGAACCAGACACAGACGTGTGAGGTAGACTTCAGAAACCTGGGTGAGTCGATAAGGGCTGTGGGTGAGAAACAGGGTGTGACGGTGAGCTTGGATGCAAGCGGGCCGGGAGGAGGACCGTTGGTGTTGGAGAGTGAGGGGCCTAAGAGGGAAAGAGGAAGGATAGTTGCGTAGGAGGGATGTGTATAACATAATGGATTACAGTGTTGTGCTTTCTTAAAGATAGTCATGGGTCTCACCTTATACAGACAATAGATGACTCATCTCAGTCACGATGGTTGTTCTTCAAGTGTTTGCGTCAGGACCATAACGGGATTGTGTCAATGCAAACTGATCAGTTGCATGTTTGTGAGTAGCAATTTGCCGTGTCACCAGAGATATCGCTTGATGACCCTTTAAGTCGTTGATGGATGGATCCGCATACAACTCGGTAGAGACACGTCTGGGCTTGACGAACTCATTCACCAAGTGCATGAATCAGCTCTACCTAGGACACGAATGATCTTAAGCTTAAAATTATGAATTGCCTCCAGACCAGGCGAGGAAGGCACGAATACGAGGAAGGGGAGACGGGTAGGGCCAGCCAATGACCACCAGGCAGCCCCATTTCCCCAGACGTGGCGCTCCCGCCAGTGGCTTAACCTTAAAGCATCGCCAACCGAAAGACACGATGTCCTCAAGTCCTGCAAACAGCAAAAAGAAAGGGATCAACTGTCTTAGACAGCTAGGGAAACGATGCCCCGTACTGGAATCGAACCAGTGATCTTCGCATTACGAGTGCGACGCCTTACCACTTGGCCAACGGGGCCGGGGTTATCGTCCTTTCAGTTGGTGTGGGGGCTCGAATTTGCTCGATATGAAGTTGAAGCTGTAAAATTGCATGGCGTGTCGTGATGGGCTGATGCTGATTGGTCTAGTCGACCTTTGTTTAGGGTAACAGGTACTCTGGAATGGGGAAGAAAGCTTGGAAATGCGTCTTGGTTTACTGTCTAGGTGTTACGTTTAGTATGCAAGATTCCGTTCCAATTAATAGATTTTTAATAGTGTAAAGGACTAGACATCGTTTGATCTGGCGTAAAACAGTGTCAGGCACTTAATAGAACGTCTGTAAAAGCATTAGTGCTGTAGTGTTCGCGGTGGGTAGCAGGTTATTAAAGGCTCCGCCAACATGGGTTCAATTTCTCAACCGCAACTCCAATCAATTAAATAGCTGGTTTCGTGGTCTAACGGTTATGACTGCGGATTCTGATTCCGCCAGCGAGGGTTCGACTCCCTCCGAGACCTTTCTTTTGCGAGATGTGTGTCTTTTTGGTTGCCATGTCTAGTTGCAGCTTGGGGCGTCATTGGGACTCTGACGGTTACTGTTGGGAAGTGCTTTTAACACTGGACCTTCCCTACAATGATCGCTGATGGGTTTGACCAATAAAAAGTTGGCAGTCTTCTCAAAATTTTGGGGTATTGTGCCTCAGCGTCCTGCTGGACTGAAGAATGAGTGAGAGTTTAGACTGGTCATTTCTGCTGCCGCAGGTCTTCTTTTCATCGCCTGGACTATCGTGCAATATACATATCAGCTTGCCTAGGGCTAGCCTTTCTGTGGCAGTTCACATCGAGGGAAGATGGTGGATATCTCTGAGCGAGCAAGCAGTGGACTCCCTACTTGGAAAATTTGACTTGTCAGCGTTGCAACATAGGAATCCTGTTTATTGCTGGACGCGTATACCTTTTCCTATCATCTTGTTATGATTTGCAAGCAAAATCCGTGGATGACGATGCTGCCGACCGTGTCCGGATGTTGAAGTGGGTCCTAACATCCGGAGCCGGGGTCAAGAGCCGTTCGGCACTTCGGTCGCGACAGATCCTGGGCTGAAAGACTCTATATGTACTCAATAATACTTGTTGATACACTAATATTGAAGTTTCATACTTGGATAGGTATGGCGGGTAAGAGTGCTTCCTTGCCGAGAAGTATACGGCCAGTCCAGTTGTAGCCGATCAGCCTAGAAGACGAAAGTATTTCAACGCCTAGAATCTATAGTAAAGCTCAAATCATTGGCTTCGTTGACAACAAGTATCCAAAGGATAGTATACCATCAGACTATTGCTCGAGTCGCCCTTTCGCGATCATAAATGCGACTTGCTATGACTTCAAAGCCCCAGCAGTTAAACTTAACTTCCGAACGCCCTCGGATCTAACTTACACCAATCGGCGACTTACCTCAACCTTGGAAAAGTAATAAATGAACCTCAGAATCACTTCCAACCAACCCCTTCACTGCAATTTCTCAGCCTATTTCTTTCATACACATTGCTTCTATTAACAACTCTTCATAAACAGTAACAATGGCTATCGTCGCAACCCTCCTAGCACCAGTCCATCTCCTCTCCTTCTCAGCCCTTCTCGGTTCCCAGCTCTATCAGACTTTTGTGGTTACCAAAGTTGCATTCAAGCGACTCCCTCGAACTCCATATGTGAACTTCCAAAAGCGCATCTTCCCCATCTTCTTTCACGGTCAGGCACTGTTGCTCTTCCTCACAGCCGTCACATTACCACCTTACGGCCCGCTATCTCTCATTGAGAACAAGGTCGACTGGATCCCATTTGCTGTCTCGGGTGTTATCTCAGCACTTAATCTTGCGGTCTTTGGTCCGAGGACGAGGAAGTTGATGTTGGACCGTGTTGAGCAAGGTAAGTCTGTCTTGGGTGTAAGTTGGATAGAGGACTAATGTGAGATAGGAACTGTTGATGCAAAGACAGCGAATCTGGAGGGACCGAGCCCTGCAATGCAAGTTCTCAAGAAGAGGTTTACGACTTCGCACGCCATGTGTATTCACTTGAACCTGATCGGTTTGGGAGCTCATCTTTGGTATACTTGGAGATTGGCGTCTCGACTGGATGCTTCTCTATGACTGGCGACGAATCTGCAAGCTCTCAAGGTCTCTAATGCAAAGTGCATACCAACTGGCACGTCAACATGGAATACATCTGTCAGATATACTTTATATAGCGTTTTATTCTCCACTTCATACCCTCATCCCTGATCCCACCAGTCCAGCGCTTAACTCCCAGTCCGATGACCCAGGCCTTGACACATCTTTTCAAGACGGCAGATAAACAATCATCTCCAGTCCTCCAGAGTACACAGTCGTAGTCGTCTTGAACCCATTCTTAGGATCATGGATGTACTCTAAGAACTCCTTGTACAGCATCTTTGCCATCTTCGTGTTATCAGCCAGAATAATAGCACCTCTCCTCAGACGTGGCTTGATAAGCTTCAGCACAGGCAACGCCAGAGCTGTCCAGACTGTCCTATGTTAGTATAACCCTCAGTGAGATGGATGATGAGAAGTCTAGACTCACTGTCAAGGAGCAACATGTCAATCTGCTCAGGCACCACCTTCAGCGTCTCCCTCAAATCTCCTTCTCTCAACTCAATCCACGGCTCAACCTCCTCACCCGCCTCACTCCAGTGCTTCCTTGCTCTCGCAGCTTTACTGCTTTCCCACTCCGTACCAATAACCTTTCCTGAGACAATCTCGCCCTTCGCTTTTGCCTCATTGACATTTTGTCCCACTGCGAGAGCGAGATACATAGTCGACACGCCGAAACTGGTACCCGCCTCGACAATATTCTTGGCATTGATGCTTCGTGCGAGGAGGTACATGAACTGGCACTTGTCTTGTTCAAGAGCGACGAACTTGTCCCTCATGTGGTCGTCCGAGGAGGCCGACCATGAGGTAAAGCCATAGAGGTACTTGACGTAGAACCACCACTGCGAGTAAGTATTCTCCTGCGCTTCTGATGCGGCGTGGAGACGCTCGAGGAGTTCGTGGACGCGAGGACTGGCCTCGACGGCTTGAATGGCGGTTGCGGATGGAGCCATGGTGGTGGTGTTAGCTGGCGATGATGAGGACTCCTAATGGTAGGGCTTTCTACGGTTTATATATACATTGGAAATGAGTCAAAACTCATCTTGGCCGTTATCGTGCATACAATTATCAGAGCTGAAATGAGATTAGATCTTTTAGATCTCATATCCCCGAGGCCGGTTTGTCTTCCCCGAAGTGTCCCGGCCTTACGACCGATCTTTGAAGCCACTTCGTATTTGGTCGAATAGGTGCTTAGGAAACCTTTCACGATAGCCTATAGCGAGATTAGTCTCAAGCGGTACAGTTGAAATAAATACCGAGACGCATCTTGTGTAGTTGTCAGGGTACAAGAAGCTTCCGGTGCTGCTACCCGAGAGAGAACTCAATATCCATTAACCGAATCTCAAGCTTGATGGACATCAATGGGAAGCCATGGTAGAATTGAGGTATCCAAGGGCGATATGTAAACAACTGTTATATCAACAACAGAACACAGGTGATGCCACCTCCGTATTCACGGGCATTTGTGGAGCCCTCCGTCCTTAAGCCCGTCCTGAACCCCGGACCTCGGTCTCAAATCCGGCTCTAAGTCTCCGTCTCCCCTCCGATATCCCCTCCAACCCCATATTTGACTCACAGAAACCTTTCAGCTCATGCACAATACAGACCCTTATGCAGAATGAATACGAAAACCAATGCAATCACCCGTCACGATCTATCCCCCTTCTCCGTTCCCCTCGCATTCACGGGGATACACACAATAAACATCAAACACCCGCCCTCGCTCTTAAACGGGCCATGCCGCATCCCGGGCTTTCGGTATGCATAAGCGCCCTTCTGCCAGCCCTGCTGCAGGTTCTCGTCGTACAAGTCACCCTCGACCATAAAGATCTCCTCAACGTAGTCGTGGATGAAAACGTCCTGCTGATTACGGGCGCCAGGCTGCCAGCGCTGTAATGTCGTTCGTCGACCTGTCTGTGTGTCTTGGTTGAGGACGAGTTCGTCTACGCCCGGCTCAATAGAGGACCAGACGCGGTTGTAAGATGTAGTGGCGGGATGGAATTCAAATTGCTCCATGGTGGATGATTAACTTGTGTTGGTACGGTTACACAGGTAGGCTGCGGTCATCCATCACGTCGACTCAGCCTTAAATCCTCTTGAGATGAAGCCATTTCGTTGCACAAGTATACAATGATCATTGGTAAGCTGACGATGACAAATGAAGCAATAAGACTGGCTGATAAATCCTATTGAATCCTCCTGCCAAAGAAAGCAAGTCTACGTGGTATAATTGCCTTTACCTTGGAAGAGGCGAACCACTTCAATTCGCAATAATTTTGACCTCCCAAGCGACAACAGGAAAACCGTTGACTTCTGTCCACGATGCAGGCAGAATATCACGGGGCTTAGCTTATGCTGATGAGGCCTGCTAGGCAGAACACCTGCAACAATATGGACCCTCAATCGGCAGCTAGCCATGCGAACACTAGGCTCGTCCTCATTGCCCGAGCAAAGGGGATTGGATTGAAAAGACAGAAATCACGGTGAGATGAGCCAGGATTGAGATCTGCGCTCACACGTTGCTAGTAGTTTTGAACACCCACTCGGACAACGACATAAAGGTCATGAGGAAGCTATAGATGCTGTCAAGCTGCACTCAGATGGTGTTGTATGCCAATCATTCATGGGTAGCGCCAGATGTTTGGTCTGAATTGTTTCATGCCGTGGCATTGATATGTTGGCTAATGTCCGTCCAGGGATATAAAACCGCGAATTGCGCACGGCCGAGAGCTAGGTGACTAAGACATTCCTTTCATCTCAAACACATCTATGATCGCCCGTCGGCTGGCAGAGGCTGGACTGATAAAGCAGGCCGCCGATCTGACTGTCAGTTGACGAACTAGAGCAAGTCGGATAGCATCGCATCGGATAGTTGCTCAGGATGCCGAAGGAGCGGGGAGAAGTGTTACACAGCAGTAAGACTTCGTACAAAGGAAAAATAGATGTGGCCGTCATCTGGGGTTGCACGAGGACCGTCACGAGCACTTGAGACACTGCTCTCAGTGATTCATGAAGCCTGAAACACGTACCAAAGTCTTGGAAGCCGACTATCCCGTTTTCTTTTCACAGATAATTACCTATTCGGTGCTTCTGCTGTCAACAGTAACGGGGCTGAGCGGGGTGCTTGTCAAGCGAAGAGGCGTTATGCTCGGTGAGATCTTCATACTGACAAGCGTTATAACGTCAGAAGGGGCTTTGGACGAAGGCCAAAAACGCATCGATATTGATATTGCTTGGAATTGTGGCATTAATCAAAGTTCAACTGGTGAAACGCATCAACGGGAGCCAAGATAGCCGGCGTCAGCCACCCGACAAGACAACCCCGATTCAGCTCTGGGGCTGAGACAAGGCTCATTGCAAAGTGGGTTTGTTGTCATGGATCCCTTCCCTTTGACATTTTGTCCACCGCTAGATTGACGTTCTTTATCACGGGGGCTCGAGCCAAGAAGTGTGAGCGGGGCGGCATTTGCCAAGAGCCGACGATGAGTGGGTTTATGGACAGAAAGGGAGAGGGATTTCCGAGATGGACTCTTGATGTGGGACGGACAACGAACGAAAAGAAGAGGATCGGCAGCGGTTGAGGACAAGACCAGAGGCGCGCAGGAGGACGATCAAAGGACTTTCGTCCACTAGAACGATGTTTCAATGACATCGAGGAAACCAAATGCCATCCTTGTTGGGGGACCACAAGTGCATGCTTGGGCTATCGGCGGTTTTATTTTTCTCTCCGGATCATCGTGAACATCCTCATCATAGAACTCAACGAGAAGAAGAGGGGAACAGGCAAACGATGCTACATACCACTTGAGCCTCGCAAAGTTGGGCGAATCGCTACCCACAGCGTCAAACACGAGCTTGACAGAATGGGTTCGCCCCCATGCACCCATTTTTAATCGGTAGCGATACAAAGACCCCTATTAAACAACCGCTCGGCCGAATAAGAGACTCCGAGAAGCTGTGCTCAGCTCAGCCCGCTGCGCAGTAGGGCGAAGCTCGTGGGCACGATGACGTCGGGAATCAGGGTGAACTCGTGAGGATAAGGCCACCATGCCATGACCGACAGTTTCTTTTGTGACATTGAGCGTATCGCCGTTGCCTCATAGTTCTTGGCCGTAGGGACCTCTCACGATGACTTCACTTCTGACAGGACCCGGCGAAGGTTGCGACCATATTTACGGGGAACATCCAGGGAAGAGCGCGACAACAAAGGTTTGGTTGCAGTTGTCTTAAACGAGACGACGGGTCCAGGATGAAAAGATCCTTTCTTTCAGTCGGTTACTACCGTGAACCACTTTTCTTCCACGTTTCTTCCGTAACGATAGCAGTACCCTTGTAAGGACGCTGGGACGGTGCGAGGAATGACGAGAAGATTGCGATATGCGGGCCTAGTTTGTTCTTGCGACGCGAAAAGATGATGATCATTATCTGAGGGGGCCGCGGAAAAGTTGCGATACTTGAATAACCGTCCTGGACTGTGCTGTCCTGGGTGCATGATTGGAGGTTGGAAAGACGGTCACCGTTTCGACGACCTTTGATCTTCAAGAATACTGTGACAGTGTCAGTAGTCCATGTTTCGCCCTTGACCTGCAAGACCTGATACCTTGGGCCTGTGTAGGGAAGTTGACGCGGAGGACTGCAGATCCATGACATCAGTCCGGTGAAGGGGGTACTTGGACCCTTGTTACTAGGCGGCGCTTTGTGTTTCCGAGGGCGGCGTGAAATGCAACCTCAGAAACAACAGTGAAAGGGATGAAAGAGAAGGCAGAGATGGCTCAACGCAAGAGGTAATGCTGATATGCAAGCACAAGTTGTGAAGCGTCGATGACCCAGACTATCAAGTGCATATCAGAGCTTGAAGTCTGGAGCTAAGTAAGTTGTATAACCTGATGGGATGCAGCGTAAGTCCAGGGACGATAACATGATACTGGATGTGACCCTTGGCCGCGTTTCCCCCCAGTCAGCCGTCCTGTTGGGTTTGTACAGTTGCAAGGTGGTCAGCTAAGTTAGCCGGTAGTGGTCCTTCAGTCGTGTACCAGAATAGTTTCTTTGGGTGACGCTTCAGTAAAAGATTTGCATGTCCCAGTCACAAGAGTTGAAAATCAGTACCGAACTCGGTAGCTGACCGACACCGCTTCATGGGTCAGTCCAGTAGGATGGGAAAGTATGAACCAAACAGCAAGAGACAGTGATAAACACTGTATTATAATGGATGATCGGTATTGGGCATTCTGTTGCAGTTGCGTTCAACCTGCGACATCTTTTTTTGGTAGACCAGGGTGGGCTCTTGGAGGGTCCAAGAATAACGAGAAACGGCCGGCTCGAGTCCAATCATATCATAGTATTAAAGGTTGGTTGGTTGGTTGGTTTGAACAGAAAGGCCGACGATCCTGCAAACAAGAATATGAAAAGATGAGTTTATTGGCAGACAGATTAAGTTGGGGTGGCTTGTCGATACAGCCTCCTGCTGTAGCCTCTGTAGGTGCCCAGCAATGCCCGGTGCACTGGAAAGGTCCCTAGATTTCAGAAGGTTGCCTCGTCCATGTGCTGAAAGAATTCGGAACCCCCTAAACCCGGACGCCCAAGGCTGGGGGTAACTGATAGGCTTTGAGAGCCCAAACCAACGATCACAATAGCTCCACACGCAGGGATGTGGACCTACAAGCGGGCCTCAACCGACCATGGTCTGCAAGGGCCAGCAATTGCGTCACGACTGAATGCTGATCGGCCAAATTTTGCAAGCTTCTCATGGGAGTCTTGGCCTTGAGGGCTTCTGAGGCTCGGGTCGTTTCCCTGTGGTCGTTTAAACTCTTGGCCAACTAGCGGCGGCGGGGGGTTATTTGTTATTCTAATTAGGCAGGGTGATTTGATAGTCAGTGAGGCAATCGTGACAACACCGAGTGGGAATTTTGTAACGAGATGAGGCTTTTCCCCTTTCGTTTCGCGACGTTCGTAAATATCATCCTCTTAGAATGACAATCTCAATATCAACAGCCCCAATGCAGCATGAGGTCAGTAGATGACAGAGTAAGTACGTACCCCCAGGCCCCTTCCAGAGGTTTCCTTCTGGGGGCTGCCGAGTCGCGTGGGAGTGACGGTGCCACTGTCATCCAACTTTACCCAGTACGTACTTCGGTAGAGCGCGACATTGAATGCCTGGGTGAGAGTACCGGATGTCGGGCCCTAAAACAAGTAGAGTTCTTCCAGAAAGAAACGGGAAAATACTTGTTCAAGGATAACTTATGTGGTACCGAGGGGCGTCGATCTCAAGTCTCATGACTCCCTGTTCTGTCGTCACTTTCCTCATTCGGGGGCCCTGTCTATAATACCAGGTTATACTAAATCATTGTACCTTTCCAAGGGTCTCTCATCTTCCCTCGTTGGGTTGGAACGGATGAATTTCAAGAGCCCTTATTTGACTACCGAATAAACTGGCCCTACGGAGCATTAAGTGGTACCTGCTGCAGGTAGCAACACTGTACATACAGTACGGTCCTGTACCCGTTCCCTCCTCAGCTCCAGTTCAGGTTCAGTCCCGTCACCAGCGAGATTATCAAATTGACGAGAAATCCACTTTAACATTCCCATCCCCATTTCGTCTATCCCCTTCCCCTCTTTCGTCTCTTCCTTTTCTGTTCTGGGTTCGCTCCTTCTTCTGCTGGCCGGGTTCTTCCTTCCTGTCTGCCTGCCACCTGCCAACCTGCCACTCCCACTCCCGCTCCTACTCTGAACCCGACCAAACCTACTGTGCCCTGCCCTGTCATTTCAAAAGAAGGGTCCTTCCTGCCTGCAACCGTTTGAGTCGTCCGTTGCCTCCTTGACTTTCATGATCGTTTGCACCTTGGAACTTGTTGCCACTGCCGGGGTTGGTCTTTCTGACTTAATTCGTCATATTCTTTTGACTCATTCAATTTAACTTTTGGTTCGTCTTTTTATTCTTTTATACATACATACATCATCGTTCTTTCTTTCCTTTGGGTATTATCCGAAGGGTTATTCATTACATATTACCACTTCCTGTTAGTTGTCCCCTCCTGTTTGTCTTTGCGTACTTTGCCTACCAGCTATATCCTTGGATGTGACGTTGCCGCTCAGTATTACATTACCTTTGCTTTTTAATCCTCTTGTGCTGCCCCTGCCAATTCTACTTCAATCCGCTGACTCTTGTCTTGCTCTTTTGCAGGGTCGTCACAATTCAATAAACGCCTTCGACCACCTTCCTCGATTAATTAGCAAACAGGCTAGTTACTTTTGACCGCCACCTGCCGCCGCCAGTAACTTCAGCCCCGAGCGACACCTTCTCTACCACATCCATTCCTCCCACTTCCATCACACACCTCGTTAGCCACCGAAACTCACGATATCCTCGCGAAAAGGCGTTTGCGAGCTTATTCTGCCTTATCCAAGCCACGATTATTAATCGCGATCGGTTTTTGAGATCCCTTACGGCTAGCCTCATCGGCCTCTCCGCGCCTCCGCCTTCCAAGCGCCATCTAGAACCAAAAACCAGCCTTGAAGCACAAGCTGAGTGGATCCGGAATCGTTGCCTCCCTCACAAGCGTACACATTCCGAGATCGAGGCCTTTAAACCACGTGGAACTATTTGGTCTCGACTTACCCCTCTCCACATCACTCCTCGACAACAAGTCCACGCGACTGTCTCGAACACTCTTCACCGACAAATCCCCAATCCATTGAGTCAACCCAGTTTGACCTTTGGTGCTCTTTAATCGCGATCACGTATCCCGTACCACTTCTGTGGATGTGGCAATAACCTCGTCTGCTCTACGATAATTGACGACGCTACTCGAATTTTTGGACGACAGCCGACAACCTTCTACCCGATTTATATATACACATACTACAATGGCAGTCAACGAACTCCCAACAGCTCCTTCGGAGCACCCTCATCCTATTGCGCGATCCGACTCCTCCACATCGTCGAGTCCTTCCGATCACAACGAACCTATTATTCACCAGCCCGTGCCCATTCGACCTGGCCTGCCACAGCGAAAAAGCAGTGGCCCTCTAGTTGTTCCTCGCGACAGTTCAGCAGTTGGCCCTCATGAGCCTGACTTTGGCCCGGATGACGTCAGGGCGATGAGTCCCAGGAGAACAAGTGAGGACCTTGATAGGATCGGCAAGGCAGCCAGAGATGAGATGAGAAGGTGAGTTCATATGAGTTTAGGAAATTGGACGAGCGCTAACCTTTGAAAGACATGCGAAAGCACTACAAGATTCTCTTATTACGATCTTTAACCGAATCGAAGCTGTTCGCGAAGAGCATGACAAGCTTGACAACAACAACAAGTTCTTGCAAAAGTATATTGGCGATTTGATGAGCACTAGCAAGATCACCGCCACAGGCAGTAGCCAACGCAAGAAATAAGACTTCAAACAAGTCGTCTGTCTGGCGCGACAATGCTAGACAGCTCACTCACAACAATCACCCACCGATTCGAGGCGAGACCATTAGGTCTAGGCCAACCCTTTAGAAGCATCAACATTATATTTGGGATTCGCGACTTTTTGGGGCCCTACTTGGGCATGATACCCGCGCCTTGACAGCGCTGCTACATACACTCGCCTTTTAGGGTTGAGTCACATCATTTGCATTTCACTGTACATTAACGCATTATGAAGCCGGGAGCAGATCCCTCAAGATGGATCATCGCATGGTGGGAGCATCCCGGAGCTTTGGTTTTTCTCGGTTTTGCATGATGCATCACCTGCATTGCGACACGTCTAGTCTGGGTAACTGGACCCCGTGCGCACAGTTTGGCGTTTTGAGATTCCAGCATTCTAGGATCAATGTCTGGTGTTTTTTGTATTCTACTATGGTATTGTTACACGGATAATTACTATAGCTCCTGTAGAGGTTAGGAGCGGAGTGATGGGATCGATATGGGTTACTGACATCTTGCCAAGGGGCACGGAGTGAGGTTTGTAAAAAAGAGTATCATTATTTGAGTGAATGTCGCATCAATAGGTTGTGCCTAGCAGAATGATACCAAACAATGGCGTGAGTCGTTTTAGTCTAGCCTCAACCTCGTCAATAGATCGAGATTTACATACATTCCTACCGCTTCGATGTGACCCGTTCCACGTTCTCGGTTCGCATTCCCTGATAATCTCCACCGTTCAACCCTGAACGTTCGAACCACCGACTTAACCCGTTTATTGACGTTTTCTGCAAGATGGATAGATCCGATATGCCCTTCATACATTAGTGCAGCACCTCGGTATGGATCCCCTTTCACCACGCCGCCTCCACGTCCGGCCCGAAACCTGACTCGGCAATCCACCCGTTGCCGCGAGGATCACGAGTCGGTGATTTTTCTCAAAAATTTCCTGATTGTTTCCTATTCAGCCTAAGCCGGGCGGAATAACCGTCTTGTTTCCATGATTTCTTCTAGCGCTGTGGGGAAGGAAAAGTTTGTGGACGGTTCCGGTGCCCGTTGGCATTTATGTTCAGTGGTTTACGGTTTGTCGTGTGGTTTATTGCTGAGTGACTTTTTGGTTAGGTGGGAAGCGTGGTGCCACTGCCGGCCACATGGTCGGCTGCGCCGGTTTTTTTTAGAGTAGGTGTGAGAATAGGATATGATTGTGAGTTGAGATAGAGGTGACGAGGTCATGAGGGAGGTGGAGTGGCAGGGTGAGGATATCCGAAGAATATCGGTGACTGAGGACTTTCAGCAGGGATATTATCGTGACCGATAGTTTTATCATACAATAACTAATCAGCGGTATCTGGCTACGTCTGTCGGTGTTCTAGAAATTTGAGGTGTCATATTAGATGTGGAATGAATCCTAAATAGTGTATACCCGACCAAGTATGTGCTAAGAGAAGCTAATTCAATATCGGAAAAGCTCTGGATAGTTAAATGAATATCTAAGAAGGGGGCTAAAGTAACCGTCTTGATGTCATTCACACCGATAGTGTATATTGCTGGAATGGGTTATTACTCCAGGTCCGAGAACCAGACTATGGGATCGGAGATAGCTTGGGACACTAGCCAGCAAGCTTGGTTGTTTAGAAGTAGAGCTAAAGAAATAAAGACGTCCTAACATCGTCATAATAATCTTTGCTAAATTGTTTTAAATCAGCGTAATTTATGACCTCAACTCATGTCTTCTCATCCCTAGCCTCGCTATGATACATGCGGGATTGCCGATAGCAGACATTCAGTACACTGTAACTTGATGTCTTCTAGAAATGAGATGGCTCGGTATGGCAGTCCCACACCACTTGCTCACTTATTTAATAGGCAGAGAAACCGTCTTAACAAGTGGCTTTGTGGTATAAGTATAGAAGAGCGTCTTCAGAGCAAAAAAAGACAGGCATTGAGAACGCTACAAGACAGAGCTTATCCATCAACATGAACACGCTCAACGTTCTATCTCACGCACTTCTCATAAAAAGTAACATTGCATCATACCATGACAACATATAACTCATATCCTCATAAATCCCTTACGCATCAATAATCTCAAACTTGACAAGCACCGAACACTTTGTCTCATGACCCTTTAGATCCAACATACGAATAAAGCTCCATCCCTGCTCAACATACAGCAATCGCACTGCCGCGACGGCAAACATGGGGTTTCGGGTCCAGCTGTCGTCGCTCTTGATGAGCATTCGAAGGAAGACTAGCTCGTTGTCCTCATATTCCCATGTGAGAGTCTCGTCCCAGATTGGGTCTGTGGGAGGGGGGTTTTGTCCGCGGTGGAGGAATTCCAGTTTGTGCTGCTTGTACGGCGCTGTCTTGCGCTTGGGAGGGTCGCCCTTGATTTCGTCGGGATGGTAGAGCGTGCAGGTTAGGTAGGGCTTGATGTCGTCGGCCTCTGAGTCGCCGTGCAAAGGGATATCAGTCGCGCCCGCGACGTGAAGACGGAGTCGTTTGCTTCGACCTGTGCTAAGCTTTCCGTTACCACCAGCTCGGAGAGCAGCGGGCTTGAGAACGTAGCCGTCAGTGCCGCTGAAAAGAGCCTCGTTGAGCTGGTTACTCGTGCCAAAGTTCTGCAAGTTAAGAGCGCAAATCTGAGCGCCTATGCCCCAATAAGGAACGGGCTTCAGATTTGTGGACGAGATGCGCGTACCCTTGGGGAAGACGCGCATGAGGTGATGGGCGTTGTGTTGAGCGATCTTCGGAGCGTGCTGAGGAAGATGAGAAGCCAGACCAGACTCGGAGACGTTGATGAGATGGTGATGAGGTCCATTGACGAGATTGCCATCTTCGTACCATGAGTTATCCATGGGTTTGACGGACTGCGCGTAGACACCTAGCTCGGCAAGCTCAGGAATGATGATAGAAGGCTCTGAAGTCTTTTTCTTGTCCTTGTACTCCTTCCGTGCTTCCTTTTCCTCCTCTTCGTCTTCCGAGTCGTCTGAGCTGGTATCACTATCAGAAGGCTCCTCCGCGAAGTGGTACTCGACGATAACGGCGATCTTGGCTCCTAAATCCTCCAGACGGACGTGATGTCCCGACCCAGCCTGTTCTTCGTGGCCGAGATATCTCACAGCTTTGCTTAGAAGACGATCACCCCACACATCCTGCATGATGTTGACAAGACGCATCTGGCCGTACGCATCGCAATGGTTCTCTAGTGAAAGCAGAACAGGCGAAGGTCGAAAGTTAGGATTGGCTTGCGCCTCAGCTGCTTCCCTATCCACTGAGTCCCGAATTGTTTCGCAAACCTGCCGAAACGAAATGTTGGATACCAAAGTATACCCGTGGGTGACCTTTGGCTCATCTCTATCATCGCTGTTATCCCACGCATCAATCTCCACACATCGCGCACCTGTTTTAAGCGCAGTCTCATACGCCGTCGCACAAGAAGTACCATAAAGCTGATGCGCCATAAGATAAGTATTATGGCTCGAGCTGATAAAGTACTCGGGCAACGGATGCGATCTATCGGTGAGCTCCCTAGGCACGCGGATATGCGGCTTGCTAACAAGTTCAAGAAGCGCCCGCGACGAATCCTCCGAGTAGATATTGGCATCTTTCTTGGAGAGGATCTTCTCGTTGGCGATGAACTCTCTCAAGGCGCTGCTGACTCTGAGATCGGTAACGACGCGTCGGGCGCTGTGGCCGCCGCCTGCGACGGTGTTGTTGTCGATTTCTTCGCCAAAGTCTTCATCGTTGATCCTGCGATTCTTGTGGAAGGGGTTGAGATCGCCGATGCGGGATGCGAGTTCTGAAGCCATTTGGATATGACGTTGCTTGTGATGCAGAAGACAGGTGAGGTGAGACGAGGTGAGGGGCAGCCAAGAAGTGTTGCAGGTAAGCTCAGCTCGAAATGTAGCTCAATCAAATTGAACACTAAGATATATGCAATATGCTACAATGTATAGAAGCAGAGAAACGGATATCTCACATGTCTCGAAGACTAGCTTGCAATATATAAGGTTAAATCAAGAATGGACATAGAGTGATGCACTGCCACAATTTAGGGATGTCCCGCAGATAGGCGCCAATATGAGGCGCCAAGCTCAGCTCAGCTCTTGAGCATACATGGACTTGGCATGTGTACGGCACCCCAAGCCGAATTGGCACAGCTATAATGAGCTGTTATTTGCTGCCTCGTGTCATTTGGTGGATACCACATGAGCTTCGCCACAAATATTCAAGTCCAAGCTCTTGGGACTTTGGTCTTGTCATCGTTCACTTTGAGGATCGTGGTGTTGTTAGAATGAACTGTTCGTAGTCTTGGTAATATATATATTTTACAATACTCCAGCATGTTATACATCTTTTTGTACAAATGACTCTCCGTCAGCTTCCAAGCGTTGTGGAGTTTCTGTCAATGCCGAAGTCCATAATCAGATCGCTACTCGTCCTCCCACTTGCATCCATGACTTCTTATACGCAAGGAGGTCCAGGTCTGAAGAAAACATCATACGCCTTACCACGACCCTTGCGCGGCATAACCTTGGGCCCGAGGACATGAGCAGCTGCCTTCCTCCTGAGGTCTTTCTCCCCCAAACAGAACCAGTAACCAGTTCGTGGCAAACAGTCGCTCAGCGGTCTCCATAAACGCTCAACATTACCGGCCTCATGCCTCTGTACCACTTTCAGACCCCGACTAAAAGCTAGCCATCTTTGCCGTGCATAAATGCTTGTGGGAAAGGAGACCGAGAGGTCGACATCGGGATTCAAACGAGCAGCCATTTCATCAACTTCTTTGATGATTGCCTCTCCCGTACGCTTGGCGCGTTGCTCGGGCGGAACATAAACACTGCCAAATCCTCCCTGTGATTCCGGTAAGAGATCCCCTTGCAGGGCGATGTAAAGCTTCCTGATGTTGCGAAAAAGGCGAGGGACACGGTCCATAAACATTTTAAAAGACTCGAAGTCTGATCGCGGCGCTCTCAATCTCTTCTTCATTTCACGACTATACCGCGGTTCAAGCCAAGGGGCAAAATCCCAAATGATCTCAAACGATGCAATGGCGTCAAGTCGTTGATCCAGGATCAAGCCACGCAAGTTCAGTATCATGTCTTTGCTTGCTGTGTGGAAGGTGTTTGTAGAGTATAGTACTTCGATTCCTTCTTGGTAACTATTCTTGGCGTTAGCAACAAGCCGCTGCAATGATTTCAATGAAGGCCTTACGCTTCTCGGCAGGAGAGTAACCATCCCATAACGCCGATAGAACATTTATGGGGCCATTCACCGGGCCAATGTTGGCACTGTGGACGAAAACCGAAACGGCCATTCCATCCGAAGACGCACTCGTCGTCGCCAGGTTGGGGGTGGAATCCTCGTCCGCGAGGATCTGCCATACCGCCGGGTGGTTCTCGATGGCAGATGGAACTTCGCCATTGCCATTTATCTGCTTCCCAGTAGCTCTGATGAAAAGCATACCCTTTCCCATTTCGTTTTTTGGAGGTGCCATACTACGGCAACTGCCTGACTCCACCATGATGATGTGTTTTACGGCCCAGGGAAGCCCGATAGCCATAGATTAGGTCAATGTGAATTGTGCGAGTACCGAAAGCCTGTTTCAAGATTTCGGTGCGAATCTCTGGAGGAAGCTTTTGGAAAAATATCCCGTTCCTTGCTATGAGAGTCCCCATAACTGGTTCTGGATCAGCTTCGCCGGGTATTACTGGTAGTGTCCAGACGAGATCGTCAGGCGGCACAGGAGTAACAGGTCGTCGATGCTGATCAATAGGTAGGTAAGGCAGAGGAGGAGGAGAAGCCTCCTTGCAGTAAGTGGTTGGGTGCCATCTCATGATAGGTATTGGGATAAAGCTGGTGCTCGCTTGGGCGGAATACGGTGTTTTAGAGGCTCAAAAGGCAATGAAGAAACCTTGTAAACTCGTTTCTACTCGTTATTAGAATTCCAAGACAAAAGGAATAGAGAAACGAAAAGCGACGAACATAGTATCTTTCACTCGAAAGAAAAGAAAGAGAGGAAGAGCAAACAGAAATGTAAGCTCTTGGCCGTGTTGTTGTCTGCTTGAGCTTGGAGCTTGAAGCTCTAGGGTGGAGAGCTGCAAGCAGAGGTGCACAAAACGGAAGCCTAGCGCATCAGGCCATCAGGCAGCAACCTTTGGCCCCACCAGCTCCGCGACGCGTAGAAAAGCAAACTTCTCAGAAAATTTCTTTGATTTTACTTTCTCTTTTCTCTTCAATTCAAATATTGAACAACGCAAATAACCACGTTCATGTTTCTCTATACACATTGATGCGAGGTGCGTCGCAAGACCTGCACCCAAGACCTTCGATTCCGAGGAACACAGAATGGAGAGAAAAGCGAACAATCTTGGGTGCGGTGCTTCCCTGCGTCTTTGGCGCTCATGGGGAGGATCGCAATGATTGAACGTACATACCTTTACCTTATAGTAGTATTTAATTATTGTGTGTACTGTGAATGATGGCTTGGGCTGATGGGATCAAAGATATCTGATTCGGGTCTCGAACCTCTGTCAACGTCTTGATCTGTTGTCGATCTGGTATGCCTCGATGCACACGGCTTGATAATGAGCCAAGATGCCAGCCACCAACACAAACCTGCAGTCCCAAATTGTCATCGAACACTGGACCGCTCACGTGGTGTCGCGTCCATGTCCCCATGCTGTCAAATTGAGGCATCCTGACAAACCTCAGTCGTAGCATCGGGCCACGACACCTCTACAAGCTTTGGCCGTGTTAAAATTTACCGCGATTAAAACCTATCAATCTTATCTCCACGCCAACCTGAAATCGTTGTCAGAGTTTGCTTGCTTGTCTCTCCGAAGTCACTTTGAAGGGATCTTCTTGAATGGCATTCAAACATTGCACCACACTGCATCACATTCATCCAAGGAGCAATCATTCGAGACAAAGATTGAATTCATATAACTATGTCCACGGTTATACTGGCCACGCCTCGCGACTCATGCCCCAAGGCAGATTCGTATCATAAAAGAGCAGCAGACCGTCGTCTCCCGCCGTTATCCAAAAATAAGTGCAGCAATTCAAGCTGCTATCGAAGAGAAAGAATGGGGAATATCCCCCGCATGGCCTATCGCGTGTTCAAGTGCCTCTTGTTTTTTCTTTCGAACTCTTTTCGCTGATATTCGTAGTAGATAAAAGAGTGAAGAAAAAGATCACCGACGATGCGAGCAAAACAGCAAACGATCAGATCGGAGTCTAGATCATCGACACCTGAAGCAGCACGTTAGAAGATGCACACAAGATATCAAATATCTGTGAGACTTACTTATTCCTGGTTGGCATCAATGATGCTGCGAGCAGCGGCCTTGATAGCCATGATGTCTCGCTTGTCGGTAACGCTCTCGCCGCGAGCATCAAAGTGAGAATCATGAGAACCAGCGTCTCTGCCCTCGAGGGTCTCCAGAACAGCCTCAGCGGCGCGCTTGGCCTTCCAGCAGGACTGACCAGGGCACATGCACCACTTGACACAAGTTCTTTGGGGGGCAGCTTCACGCTTGACCTCGTGAAGATCTCGCTTGGCCATGCCGTCGGCAGCGGTGTCGGGGAAGTGCCTTTCGATGTTGAGGCTCTTGAAGTATCCATCGGAGCTACCACGAGCAGCAAGGGCGACCATGTTGGCGAGTTCGACGACGGAGCGCTTGGCTTGGCGAGCGGCGTGGTTGGACTCGGTGTGGGTAGTACCGTCGATGGATCGGGTGTCAAGGTGGGCAGTGTCGAAGTGACGAGTGGAGTGAAGAGCGCCGGCGAGGGCCTCACCGACGTCACGCTTGACCTTCCAGCAGGACTGGCCGGGGTACCAGCACCAAGGCTCAGGCTCAGGGGCGGCCTCACGCTTGGCCTTCCAGCAAGACTGGCCGGGATAGGTGCACCAGGGCTCAGGCTCAGAGACAGGGTTGGGCTTGGGGGCAGCAACAGGCTCAGGAATAGCCTCGCGCTTCATCTTGTCGCCAGTCTTATCGCCCTTGCCTTCGACGGCATGGCTGAACCAGGGGGGGTAGAAGTCACGAGGAGGTGCCGCAAAGCCGGTGGCAGCGACGAGGGCGAGAGATGCGAGAGACAGCTTCATCTTGATGAGGAGTGTCTTTGAAGTGAATGTTGTGAAGAGTAAAGAGTTGAAGTGAGTGGAACTCGTAGGAGAGTTGTGTTATTGTCTGAAGGTAGATTGAGATTGTCGTTGTCCTTCTTGTGATGGGGAACGAGTCTGGAGAAAAGGTAGGTGATGAGGAGGATTTGAGTCGTTCTTTATAGATCTCGAGCGTAGTGTTGAGATCACAAGTGAGGAGTTGTTCAAAAGTGAGAAAGAAGTGAACTGGTCGTTTAGACGAACACTCTGACCTTGGTGTTGTCCGTCCGTCTATTGAGGAGGCTATTGATGCCGCGGGGTAAATAAGCCGCCCTCACCCCAACGCACGAGATATTCCATCTGAATAGAATCCATTCAAAGAGAACAAGAACCATTTAGCCACCACGAACAAGGATGTTTCATCGAGTGCGATATCCAAGCTCGACCATCGGAGGCGAGAATAGCCTCGCGGCTTATTGACAGCCGTCACAGCGTCGACTATCACTTAGACTACTACCAGCTAGACTACAACACAGACTTGGCATGCTGCGAGACACGGATGCACGAAGTAAAACATCCTTGCAGCGATCTTAAGAGTCTGGGTCTGTTGGTTCGTGACGGGTTTTTGCTTATTTGGCTATTCATGCCCGTTGAGGCTCTATTGACACCCAAAAGGGGTAAGTCCGACGGTTGTGGGCCGCAACCGTTCGTAGGCGGTCGAGATGAGATATGAAACATCTCGGAGATTCTTTGAGACAAGTGCTAAGGATGCGAGGGGGTAAGTTGCTGTGATATGCTCCGACTGGTGGTGCTGGTGGTGAAATGCATGCGAAGATCTATGTGATGAGACATCGACAGCACATCTTCAATATTGAGGCATCATCACTATCTACAAATCTAAGTGGACAGAATACTAAAGAAACCTGCTCGGTCGACTAATGCTGTCTCAGTCATATCGTCCCGCCTGTGCCAAATGTCTAACGCAGGTACTTGGCAACTCCCGAGGTCCCGTTTGCCGGTGTCAAGCACTGCGGCATCACTCCCAACGACTCGACCAATCAACAAAGTCTCCAACCGAGTTCCAAGCAATTATACTCTAATACAGGACTCATAAGAACGGCCAGGATGGCAAAAGCTCTGACCGAGTGGAGAGGATCGAGGCTGTTCCGACTCGATGTGAGCGCCACTCGTGTCTGATCATTCAATATCACATAGCACATGAGCAATGTCTTTGATGGTGATCAAGTCTAGGCTTATGGATCTGAGAGCCATGATATAAGTTTCTTTGTTCTGAGAAGGTCAGGGAGATTCGTGGTCGTCTCGAATAGGTGATGAATAGCTTCAGGGGTGTTTGAGGCGGCCGAACGTGCCTCTATCAGAGGCAAATGGGCGAACACTGAGGGAACACTTTGTCGATTACTATGTGTTCAATCACTTCCGAGGATCCCACTTCTTGTCAACCTGCTCCAACAGACCCTTCTTGCCCAGTACCTTCGACCCCAGGATCTTTTCCAGGCTGATCATCTTGAAGCTTGCCTCAGCACTTGTCTTCCCATTAGGCAACTGATTCGCATCATCATGCACAACCACCAAACCATGAGGAAAGTCCTTGTTCAAAGCTGAGCCTACCGCAGCTATTCCATCAGTGTTAGACACGGGATCGATCTTTCCGTCCGATGACTCCACGAGAGTAAACGTGGTAACGTATTCGTGCGGTTCGGCTCGTTGGTAAACGTTATATGCGCTGACGCCTTGGCAGGATACTAGGATGAAACCCTCATTGGGCTTGGATCCATAGACGAGTGTTACGCCTTCGACGTCGCCGTATAGAGTTCCATCACCGACCTTGCCAATAACGATACCTTCGTCCTTGGAGTCAGGCTCGGCACCATACCGCCACAGAGCAGAGGGCTCCTCTCCAAGGAACAACCATCCATTCTCCTCATCGGTGACACAACCCTCGACTTGCCCACCACTACCACCTTGGAAGTCTCGCACAAGCTTCGTCTTGAGCTCTCCATCAGCCGTCGATGTGAGTTCGTACTGAAGATATCGAGCTGACTTCTCGTTGACGAAGAGATACTGCTTTCCTGTCTTGGGAGAGCGGTATGTGCATGAGCCGTAGACGGTGTAGTCTTCGACGACGGGGTGAATGCCGCCAGGGATGTCGGTCAGTGTTCCATTGGGGAGCATTTCAAAGAGACTTGATCGTTAGCTAAGAATCAGAACATAGGACGGGTTGACTTACCAGAGTGTATCATCTGCTCGACACGCAGCAAACGCCAAATCAACCTTTCGATTACCCGCCTTGAACCCGTAGATCATATCCACGTTGTTGGGCTCACCAGCGGTAAACGTCTGAAGAAGGTTACCAGCCAAGTCAAACACACCCAGTCCAGCCTCCTTTCCAGACTTCATCGTCGTGACGATACGAGACTTGTCAGGACTCTCAGGAGAGATCCAAATCGCGGGGTCATCGCCATCACCAAGACGCGACTCAGTCTCGTACGTAGGCTCCACGAGAAGGAATGAGCAGTGTAGACCTCCCCATCCTTTATCACATTTACACTCATTAGGTTCGACGCATTTTCCGTGACCGGAACACTTGCTGGTGCAAGTGACTTTGTTGCATGTATTTCCAGCGAAGCCGGCGAAACATTCGCACTTTTGCTTCTTATCCTTGAGGCAGTATCCGTTGCCTCCGCAGGTCTTGCAGATGGGTTCGCTCTTGGCGTCTGTCTTGACCTTTCTTGGGTCGTACTTTGTGTTTGCTTCAATTCCAAGCTTCTTGAGAGCCTTTTCGAGTGATGAAGCACCAAAGCCGTTGACTTCTTCCGACTCAATGGCGTATGTGAGAACGCCAGTGGGATACTTGCTCGTCGCACCTTGGTAGATGTTGAGACCTTGGACTTCAATGTCCTCATATCCAGTCAGAGTCAAAGTGCCTTTGAGCTTGAACTTGTGGTCATAGACAGCAACCTTGTCCGTTTGAGCGACGAACAGATAGTCTGAGCCCTTCTTGGGCACGTAGACAGTCAGGCCGGTCACATCGTCCTCCGCCTCACCAAGTTTGGTGATCTTGGGAGCTTTGCTTGTCTCCTTGAGTGAAAAGGCGTAAACGTCCTTGTCATCGTCTGTTGAAATGTACATGCGCGACTCAGAGCGTGAGACCGCGCATCCAGATGCCTCGAAGTCTGTAGGGAACGTTTGGATCTAAAATTGTTAGCAATTCATCCATTTTGCTGGGTAAGTTGCATACCTCGACAAACTCAACCGACTTCTTGGTCTCCCGCAGAAGTAATTGAACAGCCTGACCCTTTCCAAAGATGTAGACATAGTCATTTCCAGCATCGCTCTTCCAGCTGCACAGCGCAGACCAATCGCCCAGCACTTTAAAGTCCGCATCCTTGATCTGCTCAAACTTGGGCATCTCATACGCGCGAACCACAGAGTCTGGCTGCGCGATAGTAACAAGGAGATCCTTGTCATTGACATCGTACACTGTAGTAACGAGCTTGCTGCGTCCTGGCGTTCGGGCCGTCACCTCTTTGAGGGGAGACTTGGAGTTGAGGTCGTAGACGTGAAATCCGCCCTTGTCTGGCCCGCCATCGTTTCCGATCAACAGAGGATTGCGAGATGAGTAATAGACGGTAGTCCAATCTGACTCAACTTCGCTGGTGTACGCAGAGACGGCGACGTCTACATCCACCGCTTTAGCGAAGCATATCTGGACGGCGACGGCCAACAGGCCAACCAAGCTAGAACCAACCATGATTGCCAAACAGATACTCTTCCTCTGAGTAGACGAACTACTTCTGCTTTCCACGGCCGACATCTTAAGATATACAATTCCCCTTTTCGCCACGTGCTACGTTCAATTGGGCATTGATTGATAGGCGGGTATATCACTGGATGTCCTGCCAATTTCGTCGATGCGACATCGGTATGGAACCCTTTTCGACACCGAGAACTTTGTTTGGGAAGGTGAAACGATGCTCGTGATGCGAGGATGTAGTTCTATTGGATGGCGAGGCAGGGGTTGCAGGGTTACAGTTCGAGGGGTTTGTTAGCGGGCATCTCGATTTCGTTAATGCGTAGGGTAGCGTGAGGTGTATATTAACGACATACTATTGAGGGAAATAATTGTAGACTTGGACGTAATAAGATGGATATTTGTCAATGGATTTGCCTATTTTTTACCTTTACATTAAGCTTAATCCTTTTCGTCATTCCAGACCTGCCCACTAACTGAGCACCTCCCAATAGTAGGCACCATTAATCAACTGCCTTAGTTCAAGATTATGCAAAATGCCTCATACCCATGACACTTATCGGCAGATCAGGTTTAATAGCATAAATGATATATGCACTCATTAAACAAAACCATACAGGTTCTCATGCAGTGACGTTTCCAGTAGCGAAAAACGCCCGATTGGTAGCCTCCCAAGCATACCCTTTGTTTGCTCAGAAGTCGCCAGCTCAACACGAGGGACGTTGAGCCGAGATGTGACTGTGCCGATAGTCTACAACTCGACCCCAGAAATAAGCCTTCAATCCAGATGAAGTAGAGCCAAGGGGAATACGCGAGTTGAAGTTGTGACCCAATTGGTACCGCCGACGGAAATCTGCAGGTCTACCAGGACCATGCCTTCAAGGTCATTTTCTGTTTCTTAATGTTCAAGGTCTCTGGCATGCTGATCGTTCCCGACTGCGCGATATATTAACTATTAAGAGCTAAATTTTGGCATAAAAGGCTCGGCAGCATGGGAAATAGTGCTCTTAAATTGGGGGAGGCCCTTTGATATGACATTCGTGAGTCGTGTATCATGGAGCAGACCAGCAACAGCGCAAGTCTTATATCCCGGGTCTGCTATGACAACTAAAGAAGACATAGTTCTCTAAGTCTGAACAGTTCATGCTAGTATCTGGAATGATAGGGGCCAACGATCCTTCGTCGAGGCGCTTCTCCCGGCTCTAGTTGATATCGAAGGCTGCTTTCTCTGGACCATCACTCGTCACTTTCGGCCCGTAGGACAACTCTCTAAAGCACAACCCACAAGCAGCGAGTAGACTCAGTCGGGATTCATCTCGATCTGCGCTCAAAACATCTTGACTCCTACCAAAAACCCATCCTACCCTGATGTCTGTTGCCAGCTGCCCACCTCCTATGACCCAATACCTTCGCCCAAAGGTAGATAAGATCCAAATAGCAATTCATTTATCACCACTGAATGGTATAACTCATCCATATTATCATCGCTCGAACCACAACCCTTAGTTAGCTGATGTATCTACAGGTTCTGCAATGTAAGCATTACCTGCCCTAATCGTGGAGAGGAATTTCTTCCCCTTCCACCCCCCAGTGTTGCTTTTACTTCAGAAGTAATTTATTGTTCTATGTAAGCTTTCACCGTTATTTAAACTTGAAAGATGGCTGTTATCCTCTTCAAACCGACGGCGTTTTCTGATAGCGGCTCATTTGAGGTGATGCCGCCCTCATTTCTCTCTCTGGCCATCTTTATTGCTTAGCTCGTATCATTCATGTAACCATGGAGAGAAACCGGAACCTCAAGAATGAAATAAAGACCCTGTAGTATCAACTTGATCGGGCGAGACACGTCTGGACGGTAATGGCATGCCTTCTGTGTCGAGCATCATCTACATCCCTGCTAAGCGCTCCCAAGCAAGGGAACGAAAGATTCAGGCGCTACAGCTCAAAACGAACTTCATTATTATATCGTACATCTTGGAATCATGCTCCATCCGAGGGAGGCAACAAGAATGAGGCCTTGCCCATTTTATCCGAGTCCGCAGAAGGCTGAAATAGGAAGAAGAGTTGATACCAAATACATTCCTATCTCGGTGTGTACAACCCTGTCGTTCTGCGTCATGACTTCAGTTCTATGCAGAGAAGAGGCACAATTGATATGGATGCGGCTCCTACTCTCCAATTGAAGTCCGCCATACGCTTTTGATAAGAAAGGATTGGAGATCACGTCACTACTACGCAGTTACCGCTGATCAATTTCTTGGAAGATGAGAGGAAGTTCTCTTCTCCGCAGTGACTGACCCGAACTAAAGAAATATTATTCCATCAACTTGGAGAGATTAATTAGTAGGTGCAATCATCACACGCAGCAGAATCTTTCTATTCAGCAGGCTCTCCAGTACCTCAAGCGTCAAGAAGCCTTAAATTACAAGAGAAAGTCAATTGCAACGCACGCGCAGCAACTCTTTCTGCAGAATTAGACATATTATACTGAATCCTTTGCTCACTTTGAACAAACAACCATGGGCGGAGGACCCATTACTCCTGCATCAAAAGATCTATCCAATGAACCTCTTACCCTTCGACAAGCTACAAAGGATGACTTGGACGACATCACTTGGATCATTACAAATGCATACCCCGACGATCCGGGCTGCGACTATAGGTTCCCTTACCGGAACGAGTATCCGTCCGATTTCTGGAAATGGACCAGAGTAGAGTACGAAGAGTATCTCGACCAGTCTGGAAAGTTCGTCAACATGGTAGTAACAGCGCCCGTGCTCGACCATGACGAAGTCATTCACCAGCCCATCTCCATCGGTGTCTGGGACCTTGCGGTCAGGACCGATTTTGCAGGCGGAGGTGCGTTATGCCAACTCGATCATCATGTGAAGCTCACAAGGAAATTAGATCACGGTGTCAACGAAAGACGCGACGCGAACCCTCAGCACATGAGAGAATTCACCACTTCCTGTTCAGACGGCTTCAAAAAGCACTTCAGGCGATATGGATACCAAATGCCCCTATGGTCACTAGCGACACACCCAGACTTTCGTCGTCGCGGAGCCGCCACGATGATCTGTGAATGGGGACAGAAAGAAGGTCTTAAAAGGAATCAACCACAGAGTCTTTTGGCTAGTCCAATGGGGAAACCCTTGTATCTGAGTCTTGGTTATAAGGTAGTTGGGACGGTTGTCGTTCAAGTAGATGGCGAGGAGGAGAAGCTCGAGATGGATGCCATGATCAAGTTGAACGAGTAGTCAAGCTAGCTCAAGCATGTAAACTGCTGGGAACAGTGGCTTGGCTCTATTGGTTCTGCATTTGTGGTCTGGTATTAAGGCTGGGTTATTCACAGTCGCCAATAACCATTCTTGAGGAGTAACCGCTCAAGAGAACAAATCTGGAACGCATCTACTTACCCAATGAAGATTGACCTGTGCTTCGAGACTCACGATTGGAGAAGAAAAGATCATTTGGAAGGCTAGTGGAAGCCACAGCGTCGCAGTCATTATTCCCATGACACCGCCAAAGTCAAGAATGCCATGTTTCTTACCCCTCCTGGCCCTCTGCGTTTTCTCATCTCGGTACCAAATGCCGTTAGAAAAACTCAAAATTGACAGAGTTTGACTGAGACAAGGCCCCAAACCCTGACACCCGGCGCTTGGGTTTGAGCGGATAATTGTGGCTTGAATTGCTTCTCCGCACCAAACAATGGCATTGTTTGGTGTAAACTCGGTGACTGAATGGGCGGAAGAATACGGGATTTTAAGTGACTCGACCGGTTCAAGTATTGAGAATATATATTATTGATATTGAACATATATGAGATAATAGTTGTAACAACTGGGTATAATAGTCACGGCCTCTTAGGGCCTGTGTTATGCTGAAGCAAACTGAACTTGTCATAATCCTCCTCAACTAAAAGCCGCGCGTCGCTAAATGCACCTCCGATGATGACTTTGACAGATTTTCTGTGTCGTAGTGACGGCCCTTGTCAACTCCAATCGTAGAACCGGCCGATGATGACTTCCCACCTATGCTTAAACCGTCATCGTCTCGCTCTTCGCGTTGGATGATGACTTCAGTGGTCATGACGACTTCATCATCGCGAGGTGCGGGACCATGTCCGTCCTCTTCGTCGCCGCCCATGGCATATGCTTGATATGAGACGTCACCAGGGGGCTTGTCGGCTGTGTTGCTCATAAATGTGTCCAGAGCAATGCCCGTCTTGTTGCCAGTTGTCGTACCCGCTGTGTGGCTTCGAGGTCCGGAACTGGCGTCCTTGTTGCCAGTAGTCATCTCGACAAGGCGGTTAAGAATGGTGAATTCGAGCTTGAGCTTTGTGCTGTAGACAAAGGCTTTGTATGATGTTTGGTATTGATACTGGTCGGCGTACTCGAGGCCTAGGATGGTGATGTCGAGGAGGATGATGAGTAAGTTGACGTAGATAAGGTGGTTCATAAGACGTCTGCTACCGCGCTTGTTGCCCATAGTACGTTCTAGACGCATAAGCTTGACGGTCTCGTAGATGTAACATCCCGAGATGATGATCTCCTGAACGAAGAAGACGCTGACCTGGATCTTCTCCATGATAGAATATGACTGCTTCCAAAAGGCAGTGTTGCTCGAGTAAGACCCAAAGATCATGGGCAAGACCGCGCCGTGCATGAGAACAGCATCAATAATGATCATGTACAGCACCATCTTCAGCCGGAACCTGTTCCTCAGAACCAAGTGCAATCGAGACCACAGTACGAGTGATTGGCCTGACACCATAGCTATCCATCCCAGCGATATCATAGTCGCAGCGACGTAGCCCACTGACGAGGAAGCATAGTATTTGACGAGAAAGCCGCCGCAGTAAAAGGGAATACCCCATGTTGCGATGAGGAATGACCAGAAGTAGAGACCCGAGTGTCTTTTAAAGGTTCCGAAGATGATGAATGTCAACTCAATGACGTTGTATAGTGATATGGCGAGGAACACAAGGACAACAGTTATCGTCGTCTGGGATATACCATCTAGGCCAGAGCCGAAGCCGTCTTTCGCCATGGTGGGCAATGGATATAAAAAGTGAGAGTCGTAGTGGCGCTTCCCCGTGTATCTGGCATAAAGAATGGCTGATGGGAAAGATATATAACAATATTTAACAGAGAAAAGAAAGCGCAGATAGATGTAAGAACTAAAATGCAGGGAAGAGCCTTTTGAATACGAGCCCTTTCTCTAGGTCTGCAAAACTCAGAGGCGCAACGAACCGTCTATGTACTGTACTGCATTGTATCCATTCACCGGCATAAAAAAAGAGTCTTACTGACCATCCACCACGCATCCTGCCAAGACTCCCGTCTTTCGAGGTACCGTCAATTCTTGCTAATGCCGGACTAGTTCTATCCGCTACGTAATTGGGAGGGGGATCAAAACGGCGGCTACGTACCCGTGGGAGAGGTCCAAGCGGATGAAGCCAGTTCTGTCAAATGCTTGCTCTGCGTCGTTTTCACAAATCGGATGGTAAGAGCCATTTTGACTGACTCGCTACCCTGGAGATGGCTTCAAGGCATGCAGATTCAAGAAACGGATATGCTGTAGTGCATGTTGATCAATTTACACCAAACGAATTGGAGACTTGCGCAGGGCTGTCGATTTGATCCCATCGATGATGATGGAGAGTTAGAGTTCGGTCCATGTGGGGATAACACCGTCGATCATCGCAGATTCTGGGGTTAGCAGATGCCGATGGCTACAACGGCAATGGCTAGTTCCAGTAACCGAGGCTTTGAGAATTGTCATGGATTGGATGGAAAGTATCATGAATAGGTGGCTGTCTCTTTCGTCTTCTGGCTTTCTTCTATGCTGTGACACGGCAGATTCTGCACATTTCCCACGTTTTACTGTTTCTCTTTTGACTCTGCATTCCCCTGACGATCGAATTCTTTGTTCGAGGAAAAGTGCTAGAAGAACTCTGTTACACGTTTTTGTGTGTGATTCTGCCATGCGTGTCTCCAGGCCCAGACCTGAAATTGTCTCAAGCCACTTCTGCAGATTCGACACCGCCATTGAGGACTGATGCTCTGCATATACCAATCTAATATCTGCATCTCTTAATAAAGACGTTTATCTACACCCCAACAGATAGATTGTTTGCTCTTCACCGTTGCCAACTAGGAAAGGAAGCTGGCCAGCGCACTATACCAGCCACCCCAGAGCCAACAATCAGAGAGTAACCGCCGGCAGTCCATCATCCTTCCCCGCCTTGTTAGCGGATTTTACGATATATCAGCTCTTCTTGGCATTCATCTAGCATTGGATCTTTTGCCCAGGGTAGTTCGCGGAGAGTTCGCTGGGATTATTTACGGCATGCATAGAGGCGCACAACCATGGCATTGTAATTGTAACCCTTGTCGGGTAATTTAAGCGTTTCGTGACAACCTATACGAGCAGTATCATTTCAACCCATGAAGGTGCTCACCACTTTGCACTTCAGTCATGAAAGTGAAAAGACCTTCCGGTTTAAGCAATAGATCTGACATACGGGGCTTGTGCTGTCAGATACAGTGATACACACTTAGGAGAGAAGCACGGCCTCTTTCTGTTCCTTTCAATTGACAGGCTAAGTGGCGTTAAAGTACCGTGGCCGACGGAAACAATACTCAAATACACTTTGAAGACTGAATCATTCAGGGGCTTCACCATAACAACGCCTCTCAACATCTTCAGGGTCCTACTATCCCTTCTCTTTCTAGTATCATCCGCCGAGCACGGAAACAATGTCTGCCGGAAATGCGCTTTGCAGTTAGCTTGTGGCTTGCCGACTAGTCCAGCGTTATTTCCTCGTAGTTCGACTAATGCCAGCTGACAACCTTTCCTAGTCCTGGCTCTTATGTATAAACGTCTCTCGGGATCTGCACGGCACCGAGGACTGTGCATTCCTTCCCATAAACGGTGCGTTTCACGTATCATCCCTATAAACTTAGCTTCCGATCGGAACAAACCTCCGGTTTAATGTCACCGTCCAAGAAGCCGGTCTTTGCACTATCGCGAACTAGCAATGGCAAACACAAGCCAGCTTCAGGTAAAGGCGTAGGGAATAGACGAAGATCGTCGCGCTGGATCTTGATCCTTGCGATAGGAATCGATAGCGTGTGAAGCTGAACAGCTATGTTGATCTTGTCTTTTAGGAAGGTGAGTAGAGCAAACGCCAGACTGCTATGTGCACGTATATGCCGAGTCTTGCGATACTAACGAAGTTCATGAGCGCGCTGACTCGTTGAATACCTTGAATACCTTGAATGCGGACGTTTTTGGAAACAATCCCGACCCTTGTGCATGATCTGACTCCCTGTCGTTGATCATAATCCACAGCAGTTGCAGATCCGGGGCACGTTTTCTGGGTATGCTTGTGGAGCAAACGTCTACATTGTGTGGACGAACTGCTTTCTAGACAGCAGTGATCTTGCTTTTTCTGATGATCCCCCTTACTATGTTACTGCGATCTGCCTTGGAACCAGTGTGCTGGGTATAGTCGGGATGGAAGGATGCTTTGTTCGGCCGAAAGAGATCCTTGTGTCAGAGTGAGACATGTTCACATCAACATAGCGGATCAAAGAACAAAGAACAAAGGTCTTGTTTGAGTTGTTTCATCCAAGATGTCTACCGCAACTCAAGACGTACTTGAACAAGGCATGTCTGTACATACAGACAATCGTGATACACAATAATAGAGAACAAGAAACATATGAACAACAATGAAGCAGCATCGCAGGAAGATGGATATAAAACAGCATCTTACGGACCATGAAGCGATTATAATCACAATCGCTATCCTTCTGGATATCTCAACATCATCATAACCAACTCTTTCAATCTGCTAACATGGCTTCCCTCTCGTGGCAGGGCATCACCTTCGGAGTCGAGCTGGAATTCATGACTCCTTGTCCCACCAACAAACGCCTCTGGAAATCCCTTGCCCCAGCAGCCGCAGCACGTCTCAACATAGCTGAGCTCCTTGCAAAAACCACCGCATTTCCCATCGCCTGCGAATGCGTCCACGACCAGGGTAGCACCTGTGCCATCTGCGACCAAATCCCCCAAAGGTACTTGTATGGCCACACCCGTGTGCTCAAATTTCCCCCTGTCGTTCCCAATGGTACTATGTTACAAAGTTGCTGTTTTCTCTTCAAGCCCGAGTTTCTCGAGCGGGCGAACGAGCTTAACCTTCAACGGAACTGGCCCGGTGTGGAGATTAGCACGCCTATCTTTCACTCAGGTGAGTTGCTATCAGGTCTTCCTACCATGAATTCCGCTTTGTCGAATATTCGCCACATGAACTTGGACATTACTGCAGATGACTCTTGCGGTATGCACGTTCATGTAGGTGTTGAAGGTGGCATGACACTTCTTCTCGCACAGAAGATCACCACCCTTGTTATGCTTCTGGAGAACACTCTTCTCATACGCCTTGTTGCTCCTACAAGGTGGAATAATAACTATGCACGACCTGTCTGTGAAAGCTCGCAAGCTGCTACTGGTCCTTGGATCATGGGTGATACCAAGCTCTTCGAGAAATATGTTCCTCCTATGAGCGCCATGCAACCCGGTAAGTGGAACAAACATGATGTCGAGCATTACTACGGAATGTTTGGCACCGTTTGGTCAGCTCAATCTCTTCAGTGTCTCGCTGGAGAGGTTCGACCTAAAGGGGCTCAACGCTGTGCTTTCACTCTGGCTCTTCGCGGCCGGGATGGTAAGCCTAATAGAACCATGTTCAGAGACGATCTGGAGCACTCGCCCTCTACTGTCGAGTTTCGCTATTCGCAAATGACTTTTGATCACGCGCTTCTACGGAACTGGACAGAGGTTGTTGCGCGCATTGTCGTTCTTGCTCAAGCCGACGCTGATAAGTTCAAGGAGTGCGTTGAGCTCATTATGCAGCTTCAATACGAGGCTGAGGTTGATGGTAAGTCCGCGTGGAAGTTGCTGCTCAAGTATATTCTCAAACTTGAGCATCGTATTCCTGAGTGGGAGGTACAGCTTGGCAAGTTTGCGCATAGAGAGTACATTTCTCATCTGGATGAGAATTTACTTCTTATGTCAAACTAATTAGAACTGAATCAGGATGTTGGAGTTTGGAGTTTGTCACATTTTTAATGCTGTTGGGCGTCAAAGGTAAGTCAATTGAAGATTAAATTTTCTCAGTCTTTAGTATGGAAAAGGTGAAGGTATACAAATGATGGTGGACGATTGGCGTTAGTCTTCGGCAGCATCTCACGTTCATGGCCATAAGTGACGAAACCATGTCTTTGTAAGTTCCATATGTATTCACTCGACACTGTTTTCATTCCGACCCTCAAAGTACTATGCGATTCTGTTATGGTACCCTACATCGACCGAATGTACTTGAGCGGCAAAAGCGACAAATACCGCCCGTAGATGAAGAATCTGATAATTGATCAAGTGCTGTAGGGTATTCACATCATGTGCCACGGGATGTAGCCTACTCGCCACACTAGAATCTGAGATCTATCTTGGCAAACTATTAATTACAGATTTGCCTCTCAATTAGTTCTTTAACAAACCCTTAATTTGGAATCAAGGGTCCATTTCAAAAATTCCATCATTTTTGTTCAAATAATTCCTCTAATTACCGCCTCAGAGTACCGAAGGTCGGCCTTTTGCTGACGTGGCTGCGATAAGATGCATTGTCGTGATGTCATGTCTCAAACCCTCCATCGACCCTAGACCGACGCATCATTCATTCTTGAAGAACAGCATTTGATAAGCACCAATCAACATCCTTGCAATAGTAATGGATCTCGCCGCACCTCATCGGCCTAGCCTCGTTCCGCCAGGGGCCTGATCCTAAAGCATTGCTCACCGCGTCATAGACAAACTCTCACCAATGAAGTGCCACTGCTTTCAATGACAATATGAGCCGATCCATGACAAGACGAACCATCCGGGGAAATTATGAAATCGTAGGCTTATATAAATAGACTGATCTCTTTTCATGGCTTGGCGAAAACGTGAAGTTGAACATCACTAAACATAACATATTGAACCATCATCATGGCACCATCAGCAACAGATACATCCTTCGCGGCTCACGCAGCCCGCCAGTTCCAAGGTTTTGAGGAGGATCGCCAGGCGTCTTCCAAGGACGTTACTTACACCACCAGCAATGGCGTCCCCATGCCTCATCCCTACGAAACCCAGCGAGCCGGCGAGAACGGTCCTCTTCTGCTCCAGGATTTCCATTTAATTGATCTTCTTTCGCATTTCGATCGCGAGCGTATTCCCGAGCGAGTTGTGCACGCAAAGGGTAGTGGTGCTCACGGCTTCTTCGAGTGTACGGATCCTCTGGACGATCTGTGTCTTGCAGATATCTTCTCGGAGAAGGGAAAGAAATGCTCAGTTTCAATGCGATTTTCGACGGTCGGAGGAGAGTCGGGCTCGCATGATATGGCGAGAGACCCGCGTGGTTTCTCTGTTAAGATGAGGACTGAAGAGGGCGTAAGTACATAATTGGTGTTGACAACCACCCACAACACCACACCACGGATCACCACAGCATGATAATTGATGCTAATAATTGCTGAAAGAATTTTGATATGGTCTATAACAACACTCCTGTGTTCTTCTTGAGAGATCCTGCCAAGTTTCCTCACTTCATTCATACCCAAAAGCGCGACCCAAGTAAGTTCGGCCATCTACACATTCATCACGACTAGCTTCACGCCCATTACAATGTCTATATGCCCATCACGACCATCTACACACCCAAAGCAGCAACTAACTTCAGCAGGTACGCATCTCACACATGCCGACGATTCCTTCATGTTCTGGGACTATCTCTCCCAAAACCCCGAGTCCATCCATCAAGTCATGATTCTCATGGGCGACCGTGGCATTCCAAGCTCCTATCGTGAGATGCACGGGTACTCTGGTCATACTTTTAAGCTCGTCAACAAGAATGGCGATTGGGTTTACACCCAGATCCATCTCAAGTCGCTGCAGGGCACCGGTTTCGTTGGACAGGAGGAGTCTGCTGAATACGGTCCCGACCACAACCAGAAGGATCTCTACGAGGCTATTCAGAACGGTGATTATCCTAAGTGGACACTTGAGGTGCAGACTATGACTGCTAAGGAGGCCGAGGAGTTGTGGGAGAAGCAAAAGATCAACGTCTTTGACCTTACCCACGTCTGGCCCCAGAAGCAGTTCCCTCGCCGAAAGGTTGGAGAGTTCACACTCAACGAGAACGCTATCAACTACTTCGCCGAGGTTGAGCAGATCGCTTTCAACCCATCCCATTTGCCACCTGGTATCGAGCCCTCAGCCGATCCCGTTCTGCAGTCCCGTCTGTTCTCATACCCCGATACCCACCGCCACCGTATTGGAGCAAACTATCAGCAGCTCCCTATCAACGCCACTCGCACGGGTTACAAGTTTGGTAACTTCCAGCGTGATGGCCAGATGGCTTTCTACAACCAGGGTGCCCGACCAAACTACCTTTCATCCATCGATCCTATCAAGTTCCGCGAGCGAGCTGTGGATCTGGATAAGACACATGGCGACTTCACTGGTGAAGCTATCACATTCCTTACAGAGATTCGCCCCGAGGACTTCAACGCTCCACGAGCTCTGTGGCGAAATGTTTTTGATGACGCAGCCCGTGAGCGTTTCATTACCAATGTTACTGGTAAGATGAAGCTTTGTAAGCAGGAGGAACCTCTCAAGCGCCAGATCGCCATCTTCCGTGAGGTTGATCCCGAGATCGCGGAGCGCCTCGAGAAGTCAGTTGGTATCAAGGGCTATGACGGTATTGCCAACCTTACCTTTAATGGAACGATCAATGGCTTCAGCAAGGATGGAAAGAATAAGCTTGCGAACGGTAATATTGCAAACAAGGGAAATAATGGTGCACCGCGTCCGGGCACTCACAGCAAACTGGCGACCAATGGAAACTCAAACGGTACAAATGGTCATTAGATAAGCACATGTAATCACAATACCAAATTCATTCTATTAGCAAGATCTGTCTCGTACTCTTTCAATGGTTGGATAACTGCTCGTCCTCCTCTCGACTTATATACCCACGGCGGTCTTCAAACCTGACCATCACCATAACGCTCTTAATTCCATCTGGCAAGAGCCGGATTTGTATCTAACGATGTTAGCGAGGAGCTCGTTATAGCTAAGATCCATGCCAACCATAGTGTTACGGGAGTTGGTACGTTGGGAATTGGCATGTTGGGACTTGGTGCGCTGAGACTCGGCGCTGAGACTCGGTAGGTTGGGATTCACCAGCCGTCCTAGAAACATGCTGGCTATCGGGCATGTCGTCTATCTCAGTGTCCCTCGTGAGTAATTCTCCAGCTTCCTCTGCATCGAGGCGCTTATTCATCTCCTCGATCTGGGCATCGTGAAACTCGGACATGGCCATCCCGTGAGTCCTTCCTCACAGCATTAGCAAAGATGTCAAATTACCAATGATTCGTATGTTTCAATTTCTTCTCGATTTCAATTAATTCTGATTTGATCCCGAAGAGCCCCGCCCAACAGTTTGTTGGCATCGTTGATGGAATCCAGCCCCATCTTCTCGCTCGGCGTCCGTGAGATCCATAAGCACAGACATCTCTCGGTGTAGAGACGCATTGCCTCCAGAGCAAACTCCAGATAATAGTGAGAAGACGTGAAAAGAAGCACATGCTTGCCGGCCTCATAAAATCGCCCAAGACGAGGCTCCAGGAGCAGGTCCACCGTCGTGGCCTTGGCATTGTCGTTATCGCCTTCGTACCAAAGCCTCCAAGCTTCTCTGAAGCGCAGCTCGAGCGTAGCTCGTATCGTTAGTCATGAACCTAACAGAAATAGGATTGTAAGTATTGGTTTAAGGACTCTGAACTTACCGGGAAGTGGGCTGAGGTCTTCGCTCATCGTGGCGAGGATAACGTGGATAGCTCATGGCAACTGGCAAGCTCAGTACTGATGTACCTTAGCAGGTTCTGTCTCGATGAGCAGCTTCTCTAACATGAAGGGAAAAAAGCTCATAATAAATGACCCATCTTCTTCTGTTAGCTGAGATACCTCTACAATGTTCAAGCCGAGGACTTCTGAATGCTGTCAAGCACAAGGAGAACTACGTAAGATGGCGATAGATTACGAGGTCTCTAGAGTTCTTATAGCTCAAGTTATGCCTTCAAGAAGGATAGCCGACACATTCTAGACGCTTGGGAAGTTGTTCGTACGAACCCGTTCCCTCGAATCCGCCGTCGAAGACTCCCACCAAGTTGTCGACACTTTAAGACAAACGCAACTCCAGACTCCGGAGCGACACTCGATTAATCTGCCCCAAGGAGAAGTTTCTCCCCAAGATGAGAGATGTACTCCCCACGCAAAGGTGAGGGTGGAGGGGTACATGGGAGATTTGGGACGAATGGCAACTTGAGTTGTGTAAATGGCCCACAGTTAAGCACATTTAATGATACCAAATTGATCGCCTTAAGAAACCTCATCTTCATATTATGAATCGCCGTAGTTGTTCAACTTCCTCCGGACATGGTAATCCACCCGGACCGTACGGGGCCGTCTTCCGGCCCATCATCAACACCAAACACAAACCCATCCCTTTGCCGTTCACTTCCCATCATCCTTCACCTCTGCCCTCGGCGCCTGCCAACTACAACTCGGCGGCGCACACGTCTCAGCACACTTAACACACGCCAGTTCACTCTTCCGAAAGCTCCCCTTTATAATCCTCTTATCGTCAAACGCATACCGAGGACAATGCATCGTCGGACCCGCGTTACGTCCAAATAGTCGTCGCTGGTAGTCGCATGCTGAGCCTAGATCGTCGACGGCGTAGAACATGTCGATGTAGTGGAAGGATTCGCCGCCGATGATGGCGCGGCCGCGGGTCATTTGGGGACATTCGTGGCCTTTGGCGCAGCAGCAGACCATGCGCTGGAAGGAATACGTGCACATTCTGATTTCGTTCTCTGTTTTCTTCGCATGGAATATCGTTTATCGAGTTTAGATTGTGAATCTGGCTGAGAAAAAGACACAGGAGCAGAATCTCCCCTTTATATCGCACCTTCAGTCCCTCGTCCCACGACCCTTGGCGTAGTATATATGAGAAAAAGCCCTCCCTCCCAAATCCAAATGCCGGCCGTTACACTCCCACTTCCCTCGGGTCTGGAAGCCCTAAAGGGGTGTCATGTTTGCCCTTTTCTCCTTGGTCTTCCCGTTGTACCATGCGGCGAGCCGTAACCAGCAACGGGGGTCGCGGGAGGGGCAAACATGGTCTTGGGAACTCGAGATAGACGAGACGGGTGAGTATCGCGAGTGCGACTAGCACATGGTAACAGGGGAGCATAGACTGACATAGACTGACATTCGCTCACTAAACAAGATCCTATTTCGCTGTTAATATCCAAAATTCCAGTTTAATCCATCTGATCCACCGTTGTAGCATCGCCATTTTGTCCTCCGCTTGAAGCACCCGCAATCTCCTTATCCTTAGATCCAACCGGGAATCTCCAGTTAAACGAGTCTTCAGCCTTTCCAAGCTGAATATCCTTCAAGTGCTTGAGCAACTTCTCAAACAGCGGACCAGGCTGCTCAGACCCATCCTTGATATACGTCGCAACCTCCTCCTTACCATCCACACGACGCGTGATAGATCGAATAGGCACAAGCGCCGCAGCCGTACCAGCAGCGAAAACCTCGCTAAACTCCTTGAGTTCCGCGTACTTGATCACCCGCTTCTCGACCTTCCAGCCATAGCTGCGTCCAAGCTCCTGGATACTATCACTAGTAACACTATCAATAACGCAGTGAGAATCCGGCACCGCAAGCGTGACTTCATCGCCGTTGACCTTGGCGCCAATGAAACCACTCGTGCTAAACTCGTCAATCTCCTCGTGGCGCACACTGTCGAGGTGCAGCGTGATACCATAGCCCTCGTCACGCGCCTTATCGCTCCAGCGCAGCACAGGCGCATAGTTTCCGCCGACTTTAGCATTACCAGTACCATGCGGCGCCGCACGGTCAAAGTCCTCGAGAATGAGAGCCTTGACAGGATGAGCGCCGTGGTAAACACCGGTGGGAATGACAAAGACGGCAAAGATATACTCGTCAGGCGGGGAGAGACCGAGCTGCGCGCTGGAGCCGTAGAGCTGAGGACGGATGTACAAGGCGGCGCCTGTCTCGTGGGGAGGAACGAATTCGGCGTTTAAGGCGACGGAGGCGCGGACGGCTTCGAGGAAGAGGTCTTCGGGGACGAGGGGCATGGAAACGACCTCTGCAGAGTGCTGGAGACGCTTGGCGTTTCGGTCGGGACGGAAGATGGTGATGGCTTCATCGTTAGGCGTGCGGAAAGCCTTGAGCCCCTCGTAAGCTTGCTGGCCGTAGTTCAGCGCCGGAGCCATGCCGTGGATACGAATGAAGGGATCGGCGACGAAGCGAAGAGGAGTCCATTTTCCAGTGCTTCGACTGTATGTAGACTCAATGTGACCGTTGACTATCAATTATTAGATATAACGCCATCCTCAAACTAGACAGTGTATAGCTACCTTCGCGGACCTTGAAGCCCACGTTGGACCAGTCAATGGTATTAACAGGAGGAGGAGGAAAAGCAGCCATCTTGAGTTCAGTGATAGAGTTGAGAATCTGCAGCCAAAAAGTCAACAATCAATGCCACCGACATACAACCTTTATACCCAAGCAACAAGTAAGCATTCGACTCACATTTATAAGCTCCCCACACTAAGTTAAAGAGAGTTTAGGAGCTTGAAGAATGGAGCCCGGGATGAATCGAGTCAGCGGGCTTCCGTGTCGACACTCCCCGCGCCGATGTCGCTATCTTTTTTCGGAGCGGGGTCTTCTTTTTTTACGATAGCTTTTCGGTGCGTGGGCTGTTTTTAGAGCTTCTTATTCGCTCAGCTTTTTATGGAAGCTTTGGTTGTGATGTCATGATGAATGGACGCAAAGCTTCAGAGAATGAAACGGTTGTAGATAATGAAAAGGAAACGGAAACGGGCATTTACCGTTTTGTTTTACGTTGTCGAAACTTGCCTGGTAACGGAATTGACGGGAACGGCACGGAAACGGCCATGCATGAGGCCTGAACCTTAAAAGCGACAGGTCAACCACCGAGCAATTCAACAACACGAAGAGAAGGATACAAGCTACAGATGCAATAGATAAAATTGGCACTTAGGAGTAGAGTGTCATGCTAAGAAAAACATTACTCGCGAGAGTCTGTAAAGTAATAAACCAAACATGAAGGAAACATCGTTCCATATGGTAATCATAACCATCGTCTTCGTCCCTGGAATCATACCCTCGATTCATTCTTTTTTCTGACATAATAAAAATAAAGACATTAGGAAACTAAACAAACTACATCTTTTGTCGTCGTGGAGCTATTGGACGTGACGCTCCCTGTAATACCCCTGCGCCCGCTGACCCAACGCCAACGGCACAAAGACATGCAACCAAATAACAAGCACACGCGAAAATTCCAGAATAAACCTGCAGTCAGGCAAGAGAAGCGAGGCGCTGGAGGCAAGAGAGAACACCTGTACAAGTTAGTATGCTGTCGTGTAGATATTGTAGGAAGGAAACGTACCACTGACACCCTGCGTGAGGGTGGCTGTCGCCTCGGTATTACGGTTACCGAGGCTGACTGTGACAACATTCTGCACAGAACCATCATCCTGTAGTCTATTTGCCCACTTAAATACCTTCTCATCCTCTCGACCATCGCCAATAACCATCAAAAAGTCAACAGCCTGTTTATGGGCTTCATTAGAGCTCATCTCTGTCTTCAGAGTCTCAAAGACTTGTCTAGCCGCAGTTCGCTTGGTCCAATCGATGGGCTCGACAGCTATGCATCCATCCAGAGCAATGGCGTGGACGCGCTGAGATTCACAGGCGTCGTTGACGTGGCTGGCGCAGTCTGAGGCCTGGCGGGAGGCTGACTCGTAATCCTCCGCACTCTTGTAGTGGAAGATCAAACTGCAACGACGCTCCTCGATCTCGGCTCCAGGGGTTCGCTCGAGATAATATGTCATAATAGGTTTAACTGACTCCTTCCAATCCTTGACGTGGTCAAGATCCGCCATCTCAGTCCAAGAATCGTTTCCATGAGCCTTGAGGAAGCATCCATTCTCAGCAATCAGACCCAGGTTAGGGACTCGGCGGAAAACGCGGTCAAGCTCCTCAGGTCGACGGCCGGACATGACGTAGACAGTGTTGCGCTCATCGAGGAGCAGGTCGTTGAGCACATCTAATGTTCGCTGGGGGCTGATGGGAATAATCTGGTTGACAGGACCCCAAGCCACAAGTGTGCCCTCGTAGTCGATGATGAAGAGTCGGCGCTCAGCCTTGAGATACTTTGAAGACAACGATGGGATCGACAGTCGAGGCACAGATGTCTGGTCTCGCTTATGCTGCTCATCGTAGACAATATCCAGACGGCCAAGGAATTCGCTGAACCAGTGAGAGCCAGTGTGTTTTGTAACGCGGCCGTAAAGGTTGGTCCATCGCTTTTCCTTCTCCTCCTCGCCCATTTCTAGAGCCTGCTTGATAGCGTCGGCGCATTGTCGGTAATCCCAAGGGTTCACAGCCAATTCGTTCTTGTTGAAGAGGGATGAGGTTCCAGTAAACTCGGACAAAATGAGAGAACCGTGCTTCTTCTCAGGGAGAAGTTTGCCGTCCTGGCAGAAAAGGTATTCGTGGGAGGTCAGGTTCATGCCCTCACGTTGGCTAGTAATCATGAGCGCATCTGCAATGGTCAACAGAGCAAGATATTGAGCGTAGTCGATATCTTGCTTGAGGTAGACCACAGGCTGGTATGCAAGGTTGGCCCAAGATGAGTTGACTCTGGTCACAATGTCGCTAACAGTGGCCTCGAGATCGCTCTTCTCGCTGGATGATAGGGCAACTTGGATTAGAACAGTGTTTTCACGCCACTGAGGGTTCTTGTTCAGGAACAGCTCGTAAGAGAGCAGCTTCTGACGAACACCACGGACATGGTCAAGCTTGTCACGAGCAACAATAAGCCTCTTGCCCTTGTAACGCTCCTGCATAACCTGCAACCACTTGGCAACGTCCGAATTATCAAGATGCTCACGAAGGCTGACGGGATCGATGCCAATAGGGAGGTGAATCACATCAATAAATCGATCCTCCAGCTGAAGGCCATCAGGGGTAGCCTCGGCGCTTAAGATACGACTGCAGGTCTGGAGGAAGTGACGTCCGTATTCGTGAATTTGGAAGCCGACGAGGTTAGCACCGAGCATACCCTCCAAAAGCTCTTTTCGAACAGCCAGGCATCGGAACACCTCTGAAGAGGGGAACGCAACGTGAAGGAAGAAACCAATCTTGGCCTCAGGAAGCTTCTTGCGTACCATGCCGGGGACAAGGAGCAGGTGGTAGTCGTGGATCCAGACGACATCACCGCGCTTCCAGTTCTTGACAATCTGGTCGGCAAAGGCCTGGTTAACATTGACGTAGTACTTCCACGAGTGATCCTCGTAAGCCTTGCTCTTGGGGTTGTCGGGGATCTGATAGTGGAAGACAGGCCACAGAATGTGCTTGCAGAAGTGAGCATAGTGACCATCAAAGTCCTTGTCGGAGCAGAAGACAGTCAACATGTTGTGCTCATTAGCGAGAACATCCTCAATATCCTGCTTTTGTTGGGTGCCCTCGAGAGCATCAGTAGGCATGCCAAGAGTTCCAACCCAAGTATAATCCTCGAGCTTGCCATCACGAGCGGCAGCCTCAGCAGCATTGCGAAGTCCTCCATTACCCTGATCGGCATTCACAACCATCCAATTGGCTGATGCGAAGACTCGGTCGTGGCTATCGCTTCGGACAAGAGATCTGGGCTGCAAGACACCTTGGCGACCAAGTTCGTGGGCCTTTTGCATCGTGCGGTTGTTCTCGGAGAGGGAGGCGGGCGGAGGAGGAGAGTTGGCGCGAGACATGGGCTGGTTGGCCCGGCTGCCCCAGCTCAGCGAGCTTCTAGTTGCGCTGGAGCTTTGAGGGAACTGTATTCTGAAGCCATCTTCGTTCTCAAACAGGTTCGACGAGTCGACTTCTTCGGTGGGAGTATGAGGAGGGGTGATGTCCGCCTTCTGGAAAAGACTCGGTTGGCGGGCAAGAGGAGCAGGGCGTCCGCCTGTTGGGGCGGGCTTAGGTTTGGGAGGCAAAGGAGCTTTGGTAGCCTTAGGTCCCGAGGATCCGGACAATGATGCTCGAGCAGGATCGGCGCCGATAGGAGGAGTACTTGGGAGGGTAAAGTGGATGGTTTTCGGGAGGAAGCTATCGTCGTGTTAGTCCTGACCAATTTTCGCTAAATTTTGGCGAGCTTGACGTCGAAGGAGGGGCTAGAGCGGGGAAGCAAAACAAGAACATCGAGGGAGAACCACGTACAGAGAACACACAAAGACCGTCATTTTGGCTGAAGGTTTATGTGAGCAGCGCGTATAAAGCTAATTCGTTGACGTATAGGCGTGTCTGTCGACTTTCGAGGTGTCGTTGAAACCCAAAGCTTAAACGAGCAATGGATTGATCTTGGTACTATTGAGGTATCTCGTATGACGACCTCATATGGATGTAAAATGAAGAACGCGAGTGGTAGAGGAGGTGTCGCTTTTTGTTGAGCAATAAAGCAAGTAGCTTGACGTAGGCAAAACGCCTCTTTGTCGCAGATGCGCTCAGCTGTAAACCGAACCCGAAAGTGGCAACAAGTAAAAGTGACGCAAAAGGAAGAATGCGCGCGTTGGAACAGAAATGAGATTTTTTCAAGGTTGAAAAAAAAGAAACCAAGAGGAAAATACTCAAAGATGCAAATATTGCAACGAGCAAATCTCCGACGTCGCCGTTGTTGCACCGGGTCGTGAGATTCGTCAGGTGTTTTCTAGAGTTGCACGACTAAGCTTGGATAGCTCCGAGATCGTTGCTCAAATCGAATGGGAGGGCTCCTGTTTTTCTGTCGAACGAGAAGAGGGCCGATCGACAATTAAAGAATTGACAAGAGGTATTTTCCAAACAGGGGAACAGCCTGTAAAAAAAGAGCCCTGTCAGTTTTGGAGTGTGATTGTATGGCTGAATGGATGAATGTACGATAGAAGGGCAGGGAATGCAACCAGTCGAAGAAAGCTCTGACTCTGACGTAATGCTTGCTTGGGCTTTTTTCTACTTGGGCTTGACTTGGGTTGGAATGACAGACAGGGCAGTAGTTTGAGCCTCAAGCCAGGACCGTTGGTTCCTGGTAAATCATCCGCCAAGTGGAGAATTAACAACGAAACGAATGATGTGAATAGAAGCGAATACTACTAATTGGATGTGACGAAGGGCCGATTCAAGGGCTATGGTAGAAAGCTGCAGTAATGGTAGGTCTACTGCAGAAACAAGAAAACCATGGAAGAGACCAGACAGTTTCAACAAAAAGACACTTACAATCGTGACGTCGTTTGCAAGAAAAGGAATCGGGATCTGTTGTTGAGGAAATCGACACAGGAGAGTTTGGTCCGTGATCCGCAACCCAGCTCCAAGTAAAAAAGGATAGCTGATGGAGGTATACGGTAGAGGGGTGTGGTGTAGGTAAGGTGGAAGACAAAAGACAAGGAGTAGACGGGAAGGGGGATCACTCGGTATAAAAATCCTGGTTTTTTATTTGAGCCTTTTTTTTTTCTATGCTTCACCCCATCTTCAGACACTCTCGTGATGAGAGAAAATTGACACAACAAGCGCAGTAACGAACGAAACAACAAGAGGTAAATCGGAGCGTGGACCGATGCACAAACGGCGTGTGGAGTTTGTCCACGATACTGAGCCTGTCATTATTCTTTAGGCGGGGGCCTGGGCTGGATAGCGGGTAGGCTAAACACGGGCCAGCAAGGATAGATGTGGATAATGTTTGGATGATGAGAGACGGGACTTGGGGACAAGCCAAGAGAAAGAGATGGAGTCTTGATGACAGGTGCTGCGGGAACTGCCACCAACAAGCAAGGCACAGGCCCGGTAATGTTTCTGTTTGGTTGGAGATGGCACTGCATTGTCTGGATGTGATGATGGTGCAGGCGTGGCAGTAAAGAATAGGACCGTCTCTCGGCACTTGGGTAACATAAACGTTGGATAGATGTGCCTGAATATGGTGATCAATGGGGAAGGAGATGTGCATAATCTGAGGATACTTCAAGGTGCCATCAATCCTCGAAGGAGTAAATCCCTCCGGATGGTTGTGAATAAGCCATGATGTGAGCTATTGGTAGACTCGTAAAAGTACCACGACCAATCCCTCGGGCCTGTAAGCTACACAACAGCCTGCACGAAACCAAAAACTAGGCATCTCATCTGGCGGCCTCTCAAATCGACACGCCCTCTCTCTCAAGCCTATCGTCGATCATGCACTTGCACTCAGCCAATGCCTGATGCTGGAGTAACAACCATGAAACCTAACACCAGTCAGAACTCCTACCGCCACCTAGCATCGTAGCGACTATGCAAAACAATGCCCAGATAAAAAGCAATAAGAAAAATGCATGTAGCTCGCATACGGGTCAAAAACAAATCTGCTATCCACTCGCTCTCATTCATGCTCTGTCCAGTTGTACGTAACGAACCCGGCTATTCTTGACAGATCGGACAGGCTCAATCCGCCATGAAGATTATCACAAGCAGCTACGCCTGAAACAATGCATCATCCTCTATCAACGCCAAGTCTAAACTGTCCATTCAAATCCCTCTCCTCCATCACGGAGTACCTTGCAATTGGATGATCCATCCATGCAGTTTTAAAATGCAAATAATAATAAAAAGCAAGATTATCTCGAGTCTCAACACCCTTGTCAGAACTGGCTGCACCGGCCCGTCTGCCATACCACGCCGTCTTACACGGGCCGTTTCTACTTCCCGTCGAGCAGCAGATTGATAGAAAGTAGCTCATGGGAGTGTTTATCCGCAGCCTCACGTTGGAAGCTTTCGAATCAAAGACCGCATGGGCCATGCGATTGGGAAGGGAAATGCATGAGCTGGGATCCTGGTTGGTGGCGTCTATGATGCATCCGGGTTGCCATGCTTTGTGCTGCAAGTTGCACACGCATGGCAATATTACGCGCCTCTGTTTTTCTTCGGTAAGTTTCCATCTTCAAGCAAGTTTGAAAGGATTTTTGAAGTAAGATCTGCCGCCTCTGGATTCTGATCCTGAATCATCCTACAGATAATAGTCTCAGTATAAGCTCATGAAAAAAAAACACCAGCATTCATAACCCCCAGAAAGGATCTTCAGGGGACCCCAAGCTGATGCTCTTGAACTTGGATGCACCCCGCAGCTTATCCGTGGTGGAGTAATTTCTGTGCCGCTTCAGAACTTCTTGGCCTAAACCGAGACTGCGCCTCGGGGCAACGGGGATAGAAATGGGAGTTGTGCCTGAGCCAAGATTAATTCTTGGGGTAAAGAATATGTCCGGTCCGTGTCACATGGAAATCATGATCAACAAAGGCTGTAGACATGATGGTGATGATCTGTTGCCATACATCTGAACCAACACTACATCAGCATCGGCCAGGTCAGCTATCTACTGTAGCAACAAGCCTCACAAAATGGATGGATAGCAACCAAACAAAACGACTGACCAAGGCACTGAGAAACATTAGCTTGGCCCCAAAATGTCTGAGCCATATGCCTCCTGCAAGCCATCAGCATAAGCGATGATCCCTCTCCAACAACTACTGCTACTGCTACCGGTAGCTTCTCCAACTTTCCAAACGCCGGGCTTCCGTATCATCACACAATGTGCGGCCCCAGCAGACAGGGTTGTTCAACTTTCACCTGAGCCCACAGCCGGCCGGAGTCCCGGGGCCCGCCACGGGACCGGACGGGTTCGCTTAATGAGGATATGTTCGGCGATGGCTGTTTTCTTTGATGTGCGCGAGTGCGTATGAGATGTGAGAAACAGAGACACGCAGTGACTCTGAATCACGCTGCTCTCAGTCTTGGCCTAAACGCCATTTCTTTCGATCCGTCTCTACACAACTGTTAATCCCCGCATACAAAGCCGGCCATCCACCATCTTTAGGTAATCCTCTTATTGCCCCGACGCTTTCCGGGGTTAAATTCACTCTAATCGTTCCATCCACTCACGATCGGCGGTGCAGCCTCGTGGTGCTGATCGCAGCTTGGAGAGGAGCTGCATGATTTTTGTTTTCGAGAAAAATAAAGCCGGCTTCTTCTGCAGTACGCACAACTAGCAAGATAGGTACATACATGAGAGAGATACATTGCCGGTCCGGGTCCGATATGATCCGACAGGGAGGCTGGGCGTCCAAGCCTGATTTGTGGTTATGCATGCAACGTGAGGCTGTAACTATTTGGTGGAGGTGAAAAAGACGAGACATTAAGTACAGTATCGTGTGGGTTGAGATACGACACGTACAGTACACGCTTCTACAGTCAAGTGAAAGATAATTCTAGAGATTTCGATATCCAGGAGTTTCTAGGCTTGGGTATCAATAACAGCTCCTCGGGCTTCGAGCTTGGTAAGGTAAATTTAGCTCTTGCTAGGGTGATGCTACCCCACAACACCACTTTCTAGACATTTCCAAGACATCGTGAGCTTCAATCCAACAGCCCTGCTCACATTCATTTTCACCAACTGCCTACCTAATTCTGTCTGCACATATTCCACGAGCACCGCGCCCCATCGCCCTGTACAAGCGAACCTATCAGCGTTCTTCCGCAAGTTGGTCCTCAAAAGCCACACTTCTGCAAGCCTAGATCGTGGGTGTTCAAGCAGACGCAGTACCCGCGCCTGACACTGAGGCCTGTGGGGACTGCTGCATCTTGGACCACAGGTCTAGAAGCTTGCATGATCTGTTACGCTGCCCCGCTTGACACAGAAGAAAGACAGCCTCATGGAAGAGTGAGATTCGGAAGTCTCCCGTGAGTAAATCCTACCTTGCCGCGCGTCTGTGCCAAATCGCATTTCTCAAAGATAAGCACGCCTTTTCTGCGCCCTGGAAATAAAACCCATCTAGAAAACCGTCCAGTGGAACGGTTTGCGAATCATGCACGGCGGATGAATGGCACAGCGAATGTGTGTGTGAATCACTTCAGGGGTATCTTGACTTGTAAGAGTAACAAACACCGTTTTCGGGATTCTAGTTCCGCCAAAGCCGGACGGCCTTGTCTTTGCCTCCGCTGCCAACCCTCTTGCCATCTGGTGCCCAGTCTACTGCGTATACTTCGTCCTGGTGGCCGGGCAAATCCACGGCGAGCTTGTGTGAGGCCATCGACCACACCTTGAGTGTCGTATCCTTAGATGCTGTGACTAGAAGTCTAGAGTCTGCTGAGAAAGCACACTGGTACACGGGCGCCACGTGTCCACGGAGCGTGTTGATGAATTTACCGTCCCTGACCATTGAGTTAGCATGTGAAAACTGAACAGACGTTCAAAGTCGAATCTTACCTGGCATTCCAGATCTTGGTGTGGTTATCCCAACCTGCACTGGCAATGAGAGAGCCATCGGGAGAAAACGTCACATGGTTCACTTGCTTCTGGTGACCCAGCATACGAGCGACAGGCTTGGTACCCTGAGAAGGATCCCAGAGATACATAGTGAAATCATCACTAGCCGTAACCAGTCGCTCAGCAATCCTGCCCTGGAACTTGGCAGCCTTCTCGAACCTCTCCTTGGCCTTGCTTCGCTTTCCCTCCTCGGTGGTCGGCACAGGCGTATGGTCGTAGAATCCAGTCCTTAATACAAAATCTGTTGAGAGCGCAAGATGGTTCACCCAATGGGCGTGAGCTGACAAGGTGTGCACAAGAGTTCCCTTCTCAGCGTTCCAAACTCGGACCGTCTTGTCATGGCTTGCGCTGTAAATGAGGCCCTCTCCTCCCCAGCGCACACAGCTGACGCTGCTCTTGTGTCCAGACAGTACATGCTCGGTTTTACCAGTGTTGGCAACCCATGTCCGGATTGTTGCATCTTTGCTTGCGCTGGCAATTCGTGGTGTGCCGTCTCTCCAGAGGTGATATGGCTCCCAGCAGATATTGGTCACCCATTTTGAGTGGCCAGTCAAAGGGCTTCCTACGGCCTTTCCAGTTTCAGGGTCCCAGAGGCGGACCGACTTATCCATGCTTCCAGTTGCGAGCCGCACACCATCTGGGGACCAGGCAACCGCCAACACCCAACCAGTATGGCCAGCGAGGGTGTACTTGGGTGTTCCAGTATCGGTATCCCATATCCGTGCTGTCTTATCGCCAGATCCAGTCGCCAATCGTCCGCTGTCTCTGGGGTTGAACTGCGCTGCTAGAATTGCTTCGCCATGACCAGGTATCTTGTGAGACATGCGCGTTACGGCCTGGACCTTGAAAACGGCCTGCGGCTCAGCGCTGAGGGTGACAGTCGTTTCGAATGGGTTCTCGATGCCATGGTTGCGAAGAAGCTGGAGGAGATCGGTCGGGTATTGGTCCACAATGATATCAGTATCGGGGATGTGAATTCGGAATCGGTATGGGAGAAATTCTTCCTTTTCCTAGTCAAGGTTAGCCAAAGATCGACCCGATGCGTTCTCGAGTACAAACCCTGGCAAGTAACGTATTCAACAGCAGAGAGAGGTTCTTTTCTGAAGCGTCGGCGAGAGGCACTTCAATCACATCGGCCATTTGCTTGCCATCTCCATCCAAGAATCGAGCCTTGAAGGACCCAGCTGGTCCTGCGGCGATCGCTGTAACATCTTGTTGAACCTGAGAGCGCTCGAGATCTTCTCTCTTTTGCCGTTTAGACGGCGGAGGTACAATTGTCGCCATCGCAAGTAATATTTGTTTTGATAACACACAAAGTCTTCAGAAATTCAAAGCGGGATGGTGGGGCATTTGGCAAAATCTTGAGAAATTTTGGCGGTGAGGAGCTGCAGTGCAGCAAGCGACGGTCCAGTTCCATTCTATCATACTACTAACAAATTTGGCCGAGACCCCCGCGTAAGTCCGTTAGCGACATGCCTGTGCCTTGCCAGGCCGTGTCTTATTTAACACAAAAACCATAATTTACAGCGCCATTTCCCCCATAAAACGCCAAATATCACCAACCCTATTGGTTCTGTTGCCCACCCTGCGAAGGTCGTCCACGCATCCTCTTTGGAGGCCCGGCGTAATGCTGGAATTGGGGCATATCCATAGCAGGCACGGGAATTGGGGTCTGCTGTGGGTTCTGGGGAAGATACAGCTGTGACTGCATCATGGCTTGGGCCTGAGCCTGAGCCTGCGCCTGCGCTTGAGCTTGGGCTTGCACTTGAGCTTGAGAGGTTTGTTGCGGCAACGGTTGCTGCTGGATATGTTGAGCGTGCATCTGTTGTGGCTGCTGTACCTGCTGCTGCTGCTGCTGTTGTTGCTGTTGCTGCTGCTCTACTACTTGTTGGCGACGTTGCCGAGCCCGCTGCTTCTGTGCCGAGGAGTTTCTCTTGGTCTCTTCAATCTGCCGATGACGCTTGTCCTGTGCCTCTTGTCTCCTCTGACGCTGCAAATCTTCATTCTGAACAGCGTAGATGGCGGCAATGCGAAGTTGAAGCTGCGACAAAATTCCAACACGATCTGGGTGCGACATCTTACGGTATTCACTCTTGAATTGATGGAAGGTATCGCCAGTCAAGCGGAGGACTGCGTTAGAGACACCCGCGACCTGGAAGGCAGCCTGAGTCTCGGCATCGGGTTGAGGACCGTCATCTGCCCAAGGTGTCAGAAGCGGCGTCGCAACCGAATCCAAGCTTTGCTCACCTTCCAGGTCGTCAACGATATTGGTCTCGTCCTCGCTTCCGGGTTCGGGAGTTGGTGGTTCGGGTGTGCCGGGCTCGTGGTTGTGCTGATCGCAGGTAATCGTCAAAACCCATCCGCCCATGGTCTTTCGATGGACAGCCTTTGCCTTCCAAGGACAATCTGTCTTCTTGGTCGTCGTCTTGTGTTTTGTCGCCATGCACCGATACGGCCGGCCGCCTCGATCGCAGACAAGATCGCATCGTACAATGTCGTTTCCTGGGATGTCGGCACCGCCCACTTTGCCTCGATGGGATCTTGCCTTGACAATCTTGTATCCCTCCTTTTCCATGCGGTCGCTGAGTTCTTTGAAGAGCTCTTCATAGCTATTAAAGATGCCCGAATGGGGCACCGATACAGCTTCGAGAATGCCGAACATGATGAGTTCGAGGACGCGATCAACGCGTTCGGAGCTCAACGATGTGTGGATTTGGGCGTTAACCGGTGTCAGCGTGAGCCGCGTGTCAGCGGGGAGGGTTGAGGAATTTCCGATGCGGATAAACTTCGGCGACTTCTTATTTCCGTAACGCCTATGTGACGATCTCTAGGTTTGTTGAGTACACCTACTGTAGCTGGATATTGCTGAGATTATGACAACTTGTCGAATCTGGAGGTGTGATTTGAAATTCGGGTTCCAAGTTACCTGTTTGCAAGGTAAGGAAGGTTTGCACGTAGAAGTGATGCCTGAACTTTGATAGAGGTAGGCACAGCTGCCCGGGTTCCAGTCTCAGGCGGCTCCTTCCCCAGGTTCATGTGCAGACGGAAGGCACAAGCAATGGATCATCCCAGGAAGAGAATGTCAATTGTGTCGGGTATCAACCACCCTCAATCAGCCTCTCTCTCCTGCAAATTACTTCGCCTCAATCTTGAGTCGGTATCGTGATTGAATACCCAACCTGCTACACAACCCTCACCGTTCACTCATTACCCTGCAGCATGCGACAAATCAACCGAGTTAAATGAACTGAAGACCGTAACAAAAATCGAGAGTTGCAATGTCGCGCTCCATTCCTTCAAGAATCGACAGTCGCTCTTCATCCGGCTACTTTCAGAGTAGTGGTAGTCAGGCACGTCTCGAGAACTCTTCCACTCCAGGTAGTTATCCTAGCAGAAGGCCACAAACAAGTCTCAGTCAATACTCGGGATATGCTCCTTCAGGAACAAGCACCATTCAGAGCATTTCTCGCCCTTCCACTGTACGTCCCGGATCCCGACCAGGCACGTCCTCAGGAAGAAAGTCACGAAATACTACAGCCTCATCGATTCTTGGACTCAGCGAAACACAAAGCATTGTGTGTGCTGTGAGCGAGGCTCGTGGTGTTTCCCCTGCGGTAGGTGTAGCTTTCGTTAATGTCTCCATCGGTGAAGTTGTCATCAGTCAGATATGCGATAACCAGTCTTATGTCAAGACTATCCACAAGATTCAGTTGTCTGCTCCTTCTCGCATCCTCTTCATGTCGACTGCCTGCCCCCCAAACAACCCCAGCACCCTTTTCTCCCTCGTTCAAGATCTCATTCCTGAAGCCCAAATCGATGCATTGGATCGATCTGCTTGGTCCGAAACAGATGGACTGGAGTACATCCACAACCTGGCGTTCAAAGATGACATTGAACCACTGAAGGTGGCCACTCATGGCAAGTTCTACGCTATCAGCTCCTTTGCAGCAGTGAGTACGATTGTTCAAAAATGTTAGAATGGAGAGCTGAACAGATCACAGGCGATGAAGTACATACAACAGCACTTCTCCATCAACTTTGTGCCACACTCGCTTCGCATCCAGTATCGACCTTCAGAGGATACCATGATGATTGACATTTCGGCCATTCAATCTCTCGAGATCATGCAGAATCTACGCAACTCAAAGTCCAAAGACTCTCTTTTCGGTTTGTTGAACTACACGTCAACTCCGATGGGGTCTAGGATGCTTCGAAGCAACATTCTCCAGCCACCAACTCGTCCCGACCTATTCATCATTCCTCGATACGATGCGCTCGAGGAGTTGACAACTAACGAGGAGATGTTCATGGAGATTCGAAAAGGTAAAGTCCGCGAATACGAACAGGGGATGCAGCTGACGCAGACAGCCCTCAAGCTTTTTCACGACACGGAAAAGCTCTTGACAAAGGTAATTTGGCTAACGTGTTTCCTGGAATCATGCCAACTATGCCGCAGCTGATTATCATTCCCACATCTGCGGATATCCAACAAGTCGAAGAACAGATCAACCAAGTGTTGATGATAAAAAGCTTCCTCGAGTCCATTCCCGAGCTCCACACAGCTTTGGGTCCTGCCACAAGTGTTTTACTTGTCAAGATTCGAGAACTTTGTCGTCCCGAGATTACGAGTCGCAGCCTCACCAAGATTCGACAAACCATCGAAGCAGACGTCACTTATATGAAGTCTGCTCTGGACCTTCGAAACCAGAGAACTTTCGCAGTCAAAGCAGGTATCAACGGCATGCTTGATGTTGCCCGCCAGACGTACAAAGAGCTCACAGAGGAAATCCACAAACATGTTGATGCGTTGAATGGTGAGGATATATGTCAATAATTAATAGCAACCCGCTGATTATGCAACAGAGGCACACAAGATCAATGCCACTCTCCGATACGACAACGGGCGCAAGTATTGGATACGTCTTCGAGCCGCCGATTTCGACGACTGTCCTCTCCCTGATATCTTGATCAACGTCGTGCGAAAAAAGGACAAGATCGAATGCCAAACACTTGATCTCGTCAAGCTCAACTTGAGACTCTCCGATACCTCCAATGAGGTCGTCATCCGAAGTGACAGTGTTGTTCAAGACTTGCTAAAGGAACTTCGCCGTGAAGTACCGCACCTGTTCCGGGTCTGCGAATCGGTCGCCCTCATTGACATGATCTCGTCATTTGCACAACTCGCTACAACCAGAGATTATGTGAGGCCCGACATCAGCGGCACTTTAGCACTGAAGGCAGCGCGACATCCCGTCCTCGACAAGGTTAGACACTCTTCTTTCGCTGTTGATAATAGGCTGATTAGTTGTCTTGTCAGAGTATGAATGGCAACTTTGTCCCCAACGATTACTACGCTACAGAGCAATACTGCTTCCACATCGTTACTGGTTGCAACATGAGTGGAAAGAGTACCTACATTCGGGCGGTTGCACTACTCCAGATCATGGCGCAGATCGGATCATTTGTGCCTGCCGAGTATGCCGCCTTTTCTATGATTCACAGCATCTTTGCCCGCGTTTCGCTTGATGACAATATTGAGAGCAACCTTTCGACTTTCTCGGTAGAGATGCGTGAGATGGCTTTTATCTTGAGGAATATCGACGGCAAGAGCCTTGCTGTGATTGATGAGCTGGGACGGGCAACGAGCAACCGAGATGGTCTGGCGATTGCCATTGCCATCTCTGAAGCCTTGATCCAGAGCAGGGCATCTGTGTGGTTTGCAACCCACTTTGTCGATCTAACGAAGGTCCTTGCAGATCGTCCAGGCGTACTAAATCTCCACCTCGCGGCCACCAGTTCAACAACAGAAGACGGATTGCCGCATATCACGATGCTCTACAAAGCCACATCGGGCGCCATAAAAGATGAGGAACACTATGGCATCAACCTGGCACGCGCGATTGGATTGCCGCAATCGTTCATCGATAAAGCGGAAGAGGTGGCAAAAGATCTCAGAAGGCAGCGCGAAGCGAGCAAGCGCAGCTCAGAATCAGCAAGACTCATAGCTCGTCGAAAACTCATCCTTAATCTTCATGACGCGCTGAAACAGGCCAAAGAGTCTGGTAGCGAGGAAGCTCTCCCAGGGTATCTGCAGCGGTTACAAGAACAATTTGTCGCTCGCATGGAAGATGTGGATAACATGTAGCTAAGCTTCTTTTGTTCCTTCTGGGCATTGCCAGGGGCATCTAAAATGTCTATCTGGTGGAGTATATGGTCGATGAGGGTTCTTCTATTTTTATTCTATTAATATACTGATGAGTGTCTATACACCTGGACGCTTGTAGTCCAACTCTCGCACCCTCTTCCACACCTCCCTCACTGTTCGCTCCTGGGTCTGGCGTCCGCTTTCTGTTTCTGAAGGACCGGCAGGACTAAATATCGTTAGAACATAAAAAGTCGAGCTTACAGGGGAAAGCACTCACCGTACTGCCAGATATAGTCGACTTCCGAGGTGTGCCCTTGTGACTTCGGCCGTCTCGGGGTCACTGGGAGGATTGGCAGTCGTTACAAGACCACCAGCTTCTTCGAGAATAGCGAAACCAGCCGCAACGTCCCTACAAGAGTCAGCATAATCGGGCTTGTGAACGTTTAGTAACCAAGATGTGACGCACCATTCCCAACAGCCGCCTTCCCACCAGATATCGAAAGAACCCATAGCAGTGTAAGCAAGGTCCAAAGTTGCGCTATGCAGCGGTTAGTAAGTTATCCATGATGGGAACTTGGGTTTTTGTACCTCCCCAGACTTCGCACGCCATGGACCATGCCACCCTTGCCTCCGCGTCCGCTTCGCTCCGAGGCCAGATTCACAAAAGATTCGACCTTTCGAGCTAGGTTACCATCAGGAATATCTCTACGGTCCTTCCCCCACTCGCACGAAAAGGTGCATCCGCTGGGAGCATTGGCCGGCATCGGAGGGATCGGGTTTCGGATTAATGGTAGTCGTTGAGTCTCATTGAGCCAGGCGCCTTGTCCGGAGCATGATGAGAAGAACTGGCGGAGGAAAGGAGCGTTTATGACGCCGATGACCGGGACTCCTTTGACGACAAGGGCGATCGATACGCAGAACATGGGGAAGAGATGTGTAAAGTTGACGGTGCCGTCAAGAGGGTCGACTACCCATGTTGGTCGGTCGTCGACGAGGTATGTTCGAGATGCGCCAGCAGAGTATGACTCTTCTCCAAGGAAGCTGGTGAAGCGTCAGCAGTGCTATCATGACAAGGATGAGAAGAGGTTTCTTACCCATGATCGGGGTATTTACTGGCAATGGATTTGTGAATGAAGTTCTCAACGTCTTGAATAGAGTCAGCTATGGGCGAAGAGATACAATGTTAAGGGACAGTACCGTTGTCGGTCTTGGTCACCAAATCTACCGAGTTCTCTTTCTCGACATATGTAACGGTACTGGATGAAGCTCCGCTACCGTCAATGCGGCGCTGGGCGGCAGCCATGAGCATATCTCCCGCATCCTTGCCCAATTGCACGGCAAAAGCATAAATCTCGGGCAACTGTTGGTTATCCATCCTGTGCTCTATCGTTTTTCCAGAAGTTGGGATACGGGGTAAAGTCAACGTCAGGACCCTGCATTGCACTCGAACATATTTTGTTGAAACAAAGCCGCCTTGAACCGTCCCCAGATTCCCATTTCCGCACTACGGGATCAGATGCGCTGTGGGGAAGAGGGGGAGGGGTGATGGAGCTGTCAGATCGATTGGTGTTGACGTTATTGGTGATCGGCCTTTTCGGGGATGAAGCTTTAACCGGGCGTGGCGGGGCTTGAAGTTAGCTTTGGCGAATGCCGAGAGGATGAAGATTGACGCCAGGCACGCGGGAATTACACTTTGGCGAGAGTTTGCTTCATAAGATGGTGATTTACAGATGATATCGGATAGCCAGGAACAAACAATATCAAGAATTATACCAAACATACACAATCAATTCATCATGTCTCGACGTCTTTTGCTCATCAATGGCCCCAATCTCAACCTTCTGGGCACAAGAGAGCCTCACATCTACGGCTCAACAACACTCCAAGACGTCCAAAACGACGCTCAAAAACAAGCCTCAGACCTCTCAGCCACCCTCGAGTCTTTCCAGGCCAACTCGGAGGGCGCGATAGTAGATCGCATCCACGCAGCGCGCGGTCAAGTCGATGCTGTAATCATCAACGCGGGCGCTTACACACACACAAGCGTCGCTATCCGCGACGCACTTGTCGGAGTCGACATTCCATTTGTCGAAGTGCATATTACGAATGTTCATGCGCGGGAGTCTTTCAGACATCATAGTTATCTTTGTGATAAGGCGGAGGCTGTTATTTGCGGATTGGGTGTTTTTGGATACACAGCTGCGATTGAGTATGCTGTTAAGCATTTGAAGGTGAGATCGAAGTTGTAAAATAAATAAATGTTCATTCTGGTGGTATTATGCTAGAACTAAAATAAAGACAATATGTTCAAAGTTTGAGTTATTATTACAGCATCGCTTGCAATCTTGGTTGCACCTCATCTTGTGTTCGTAGACCGAGATCAGTCTTCATCTTCTCCCATGACTCTGCTGCTCTCTTGGCAGTCTCCTCCGGGACTACCTTGTCGGTGTCTGTGAACCTCCTGTTGAATACTTCAAAGCTCAACCAGCCTTCGAAACCTAGACCTTGAACGACTGTTCGAAGGAGTTGTTTGCAGGGAAGATAAGCGCCATGCTGAGACTCGCCGTAGAAGAGTCTTGCGTTACGAGACCAGCTCATTCGGGATGGCTGCTCTGCGTTGTAGAAAGGGTGCTTCTCGTCCAAAGGCTGAGAGAGTCTCTCGCCATCGGCAACCTGGAGAAGGAAGACTTTTGAGACGTCAACGTCGGATAAAAGTCTCTTGACAGAGTCGAGTGTCACTTGGTCGCAATCACTCGTCTTTCCCGACGCCGCAGCCGGGTCGGCGTAGATTCGTCCAAGGATGTTATAGCTGTCAAGGCAAAGGCCAAAGTTGGACCGGTTCACCCGCTTTACCACATCGTAACTCGCCTCCCATGTGTTAATCCGTGTACCCCAGCACAGCGCCTCAAACGCAAACTTAATAACAGGCTCCTGCTGCAGACCCATCTCAGCCGCCACGGTGAAGTCAGCGGCGATCAAGTCGACATCATCTGTGAGTTTATCCTCAGGGAGGAAACTGCTAGGAAATAGGACCAAATCTGTTCGTAGCGCATGACAGAGATCGAACCATAGATGAAGTTCATCGAATTGCTTGGCTTGCTCTTCCCGGTCGATGAGGCCGCCAAAGTGCATGAAGGGTTGAAGGGCTATGATAGTAAGAGAACGGGCTTCGCAGAGGTCGTGGATTGTTCGGGCGGCGGTGATTTGGTTCTGAGGTGTTGCGCCGCCAGGGAGAGATTTGGCGAGGTCGACGAGGTCTTCGTAGAAGACTTCGATGCCTTGGAAACCGTATTTTGCAGCCATGTCGAGCTTATGGGGGAGAGAGTGGCCGGCGAAGCACCGGCCCAGGGACATTGTGCATATGCTTGGTTTATGAGCCATGATGAATGTGAATAGACTCAAGTGTGGTAGAGTGTTGTTATTGAAGAGTATATGGTTGATGGATGAAGGTGAGATGGAACTTGGCTAGAGATGCTCGATATGGGATTTGATGAATACAATGACCGAAAAGTAGAAACTACCACTGATGCTGTGGCAACATGATATAAGAGATACAAAGCGGAGATTCCCCCTGATGGAGAGTCTCGCGACGATAAAGTAATCATCCATCCAACCCCCCGTCTAATCGAGATGTGTACCTAGGCGTCATCCAAAAGCCGTCACGAGGCGGGACCAGCCGCTACAGCCCATTGTTCGAGAATAATGCGTTTTTCCGCCATTGATCAGGTAATCTAATCCCCATGTTTTGGTTGCTTTAACACACACACACGCGCACACACGCACTTACATCATGATGGTGGTGGTTGAGTATTCCTTACCCGGGACCGAGCTGGCTAAACGCTTATCCAAGATGTGGGGGGGGGCGACTCCGGCAATTCCTTCACCACACACTGCCTTGGATGCAACCCCGGGTGAATAGAGCGCGAGTATTGCAGGTGGATATTCAGTGGAAAAATACTTGTGCCGGGTTTCTTTTTTGGCGCCCGAGGAGCTGGATGATTCTTCCATTGCCTCCCCTCCTACTGGACAAACAACTTGCAGTACTTGAATAGAGCTCGAGGACCTACCTAGTTTCATCTCCAAGCATTCAACCAGGTCATTTTCTTTACTATTCATTTCTTGTCCATCCTATCATAGCAATGTCTACCCAACAAGTCTCGTCTCATCCCTCTGGGGACTCTCTCCAGTCCAACCAAGTCGCAGAGCTGCAGCGCCATGGATACCTCTTTGGGAAGAAGTTGACGGCTTCCCTGTCGCCTTTTCTTCACAATGTCATTTACCAGGATCTCGGTCTGAAATGGGGTCAAGTGCGCCTCGACTCTGCAGATATTCCTTCGTTTTTGAAGCTTGCTCAGCACCCCGACTTTTACGGTACGTTTTCCCACTCACTCATGTGAGACTAAGAATGAGAACTGATTGAGTTTAGGCGCGTCCGTGACTATGCCCAACAAAGTCGCCATCATTCCCTACTTGGATGAACTCACAGAAGAGTGTCGCGATGTTGGCGCTTGCAACACTCTTTTCCTTCGTGAAAAGGACGGTCGTCGCATCTTTTGCGGCGCAAACACAGATGTCATTGGCATTCGGGACTCTTTCTACCAAAACATCACCGACCCCGATGCTGTCTTCCATAACAAGCCCGCTCTTGTTGTCGGCGGCGGCGGCGCAGCTCGAAGTGCTATTTATGCTCTGCGAAAGTGGATGAAGGTCAAGACTATTTACCTCGTCAACCGCGACGACGCCGAAGTCGCCGCCGTCATCGCCGACTGTGCGGAGCGCGGCTACGGCGAGGGTCTATTACACGTCAAGACCGTCGACCAAGCCACAGAACTCGAAGGCCCTGGTGCCATCGTCGCATGTGTACCAGACTTTGAGCCCGAGACAGAAGAGGAGATTCGCGCGCGCGATGTGACGACAACGTTCTTGGATAAGGAGCAGAAGGGCGCTATCCTGGAGATGTGCTACAACCCCACGCCGTTTACACGGCTGGGCGCTATTGCGGAGGACAAGAAGTGGAAGGTTATCTTGGGAACTGAGGCGTTGATTTATCAGGGTCTCGAGCAGGATAGATACTGGACGGGTAAGGAGTTGGAGGAGATGCCGATTGATAAGGTGCATGTTGCCATTGCGGAGAAGGTTGCGCAGAGGGCGGAGAGTAAACTATGAGGACTTTTGGGTGTAAAATTGGGTTTTATAGATGAGCGTGCATTGCTTGAATTCGAAATGAACATTGAATGAGTTACATTAGGGTCACATTGATTGGTCTGGTTGTTGTGAGTGTGGTAGGTTCTCGTGATAGGTCTGAGGATGATATGCCACAGTGCCACGACGCATAGCATCAAAGACACATTTAATACATACTAACGCCTGCAGAGTGATAACCCGACAGTAAAGTAGTCGTAGTTTCGCAAAATGTTAGACAAGGCTATGTCTCAAGGTATCAAGCGTGACCTTGCGGGAAGAAGATGAAAATATGCACTTCGTCTGTGCGACCTTGTTAATCTCGACACAGAGGCAAGACAAAGTGTGATAATAGATCGACATTGAAGTGGTTCAATTCGAAAAAGTGTTACTCATCGCCCGTTACTAAGATGAGTATATGTTCACATATATCATTAGCCATATATAGAAATCACAGTCGATATCTCGAGGAGATAGATCAAGGCCATATCATTAAAACTCATTCTTTTTACATATAACAAGAGAGCATGCCTGATAATTTGAGACGCGATTTTCTCTCCCTCAACATTCAAGTAAAATAAAGCCGTTTTTCTAGGCAGTCATTAGCCTTACTATGCAAGCAATCAGCTTTTCTCTTGGGTATAAGGTGAGGACATATGGCTATACATATATATGTCCACCTCGATGTATCTTTGAGATAGATGGATTGGAGTCTCATAAAAAAGTACTATGCCTATTTCCTTTAAGTATAGTTCTCTTGCAGAATGAGATCTCAGGATAGGATTTCATAGTAAGTTGTCAAAATGAGTTTTGGCAGTGAGTCACGGATACTGCACGCTGCACGAACAAACTTTTATGAGCGAGGTCATTGAAAGAAGTCCCAGTCCTTCGTTCCTTACCCTTTTCTTTTTTTCCTTTTCTTTTAGCGACATAAAACTCACCAAATTCACTCACAACCTTTGCAAATATCACACCAAACCATTGACAATCACGATCAAACGACGCAACCAACAAAGCAACAATGGCAAAATCACAAGCAACACCGCGACCTCTATTTGTCTATGGAACGCTGAGAGCGTTTCCGCTCCTGGCATGGGCCTTGACAGGTGATGCCTCAAAAACTCACATCGTCGAACCTCTCGCTCGGCCAGCCAAAGTCAAAGGCTACGCACGCTATTCTCTACATAACTGCGACTACCCAGCCGTCGTCAAACATGCCTCTCACGAGGTCGATGGATATCTGCTCTCTTTAAACACAACATCTCAGCGCAAGAAGCTCGATGATTTCGAAGGCGAAACGTACAAAGTCACGCCTGTTTTGGTTACACTCGAAGATGGAAGCACTGTCGACGCGGACATGTATGTTTGGGATGGGGATAAGGATGCTCTTACGAATGAGCCTTGGGAACTGGAGAAGTTTGTGAAGGAAAGGCTGGAGGATTGGATTGATCTTTTTGGTGGGATGGAGATGGTTGGGGAGGATGCTGATGAGGAATGAGGTCGACTTGGCTCACCTATGCAAGCCAGTCGGCACAGCTCGCCTATGAATTAATGAGCGGATATCAAAGGCGGAGCTCAAACAATGTAAATATTCGGTATGCCCTTGTATGGGCAGGAAAGACACCCAGTTCTAACTGATAGTACTACTTAAAACTCTTGCTTCTCTATGAAATCCTGCTATACCATTGTAGTATTTTGATCTAAGATACCTCCTTGGCAATTTCTACAAGCTTTTTGGCGAGCTCCATAGACTTGCCCCGGAATGGGCTATGTCCAGCTACTATCCTTGCCTCTCTCATACCCGGAATAGCTTTGATGAGTTGCTGTTGATGGGGCAAGGGAAAGACTAAGTCATTCTCACACACGAGAAAAGTCTTGGGAATCGTGATATCAGTGGCGGACCAGGTAAGAGGCAGTTCGAATGCATCTTGGCTGTGTGGCAATAGTTTCCCAAATGTCTCTTTGGCCTCTTCCTCTGTTGCATCGTTGTATAGTACCTGGAACGCCTTCTGGCTTACATTGGTCATTTGGTTCTTTTGAGATTAGCTCCCGAAGAGTCGTGAAGGCTTGCGTACAACTTACCTTGGTATAGGGCTTGCCTGCAATGAACCCCTCAGAATATGTTCCGCCGGACGCTGTCAGTACATCCATGCCTCTGGTCGGTACTGCAAAAGCAGACATGAAGATGACACTGTGAAATCCGCCTGGAACCCCTCGCTCAGCCCTTTCTGCGACGCCTTGATCTTCGGTAGCAACGGTGACCGGAACACCACCGTAGGAATGACCAACGAGGACGATTTCTTTGCCCTGCTCGAAATACGGCGCAGCGGTAGAGAGTACCTTATCTCGATCAGCTTCCCAAGTTACACCGTTTGTCCCGTGGCCCATTGAGGGCATGTGCGGGATGAGGCATTCATATCCCAGGGAGGTGAGATCTGTTTTGAGATTCTCGTAGCAAGCAGGTGGATGCCAAGCGCCCGTGACGACAAGGAAAACGTGTTTATCCGTGTTGATTGAGCCCATTGTTACTGTTATATTTAGTGTGAGAACTGGGTATAAGAATGAGAATTGGTAATTTTAGGAAGGAAACTTTTGGGGATCACAAAGCAACCATGAACCCCAGCTATATACCACGTTGGCTAAACGCCGAACGATCATTTCCGTCTTGTAGGATCGTAAACCATGCCCTGAAAATAAGCTCGGATAACTAGGGCTGTCATAGGCTGTCAGAGAACATGGAAACTTGTAAGTAAGCAAGTGTAAGCAGAGGCACGTTATGTGAGCCATATGGGTGATTGCTCCTTTGAGCCTGTTGGTACTTTGGGCTGTAGACAGGGTTAGCCTCTCTCACCCTTGCAGACGGAAGGGCTCCGGACCCAGGTTCCCATCCTAGCTAATATATACATAGAAAGCTTACTTGATATCTCGAAGAGATAGATCAAGGTCACACATCTAAAAGAACTTTCTTTCATACCTTAGCTCGACCTCCAGGTTATTGATTTTGAAGCTTGTTTGCACACGAACTGCAGATATACCCAAGTATAGAGAAGATATCAGAGCGATGAATGAAAGACTAGATTGTTATTAAAAATGAGGAAAGCTTGATGATTTCTCTCTTGAAAGCTAATAGTTATCAATCTAAATACTCCTTATCGACGAGCTGAAACATCAGAATGTCCATCACTATCGTCGTCATCTTCAGAATCAGAGAATCCCCCCCCAGTCTCGGCATCTTCTTCGGGCACAGAAATTTCAACATCTTTCTGGTTGAGAGTTTGTTGTACCCAGCCATCCACAGCGGCGAGAGCTCCATCGGGATCTTCTTGATGTGTAAGAAGGAAACCTTGAATGGCCGCGGGGCTGAGGGCAAGATCAGGGATCTTGTTCCTAAACTTTTGTGCCTGGGATGTAAAGGACCTGGTTGCAGCCAGAGCCTTTTTCCCTGCTTCACGGCCTTCACTTTGAACGTCCGGAGCATCGTACATCTGGGTGAAGAGTGTCTCAGCCGCCTCGGATGTAGCAAGCTGAAAGTTGATGGTAAAGTCGATTCTCCCTGGACGAAGAAGAGCCGGATCGATATTCTCGGTATGATTCGAAGTCATGACCAATACACGGCCCTCCTGAGCCGCGACGCCATCAATGATATTAAGCAAGCCTGAAAGGGAGAGGCGCTCTGCGTCCTGCTTCTTTCGCCGTCGAAGACCCATGCTCGCTGTCTCTGCACCGCGCCTTTGAGCCAATCCTGTAGCGTCGATATCCTCTAGCAATACGAGACAGGTATAAGGTAGCTTTTGAAAGAGAGACGCAAGACTATCCTCATTAAGACGTGGCGAGTTTAGATTGACCATGTAAATGTCCAAGCCCATCAGACCAGCGGCTGCAAGAGTCAGACTCGTCTTGCCAGTACCTGGAGGGCCCGAAAAGAGATAACCGCGGCGATAAGGGATACCCCTGTTGGCGTACCAATGCTTAGTTTGGGGGTCAAGATATCGACGGAGGTCTTTGATCAAGCCTTGCTTGAGAGGTTCTTCGAGGGCGATAGTAGACATAGGCCTCGTCGCTTTCGACATGCATCGAGTCCATGACATGTCATCGTCGCCATCAAATCTAGTCGCTCGAAAAATGCTGGTTTTTCCTTTTTGCTTCTCAAGAAAGTCGATGCGAGCATTGTAGAGCAGTCGTTTAAGGACCGTGGCGTCTCGCCCAAGACACGATATGGAAAGCTTTTCAGGTTGTCGCGGGATAGACGTATAATTTCCGCTCTCAAGCGACCTAGTGAAGGCCAAGATGCGACCTTCATAACGGAAGAAATGTGTGCCAAAAGCGGGAGTCCAGTAGAGAGGCTTGGCGTTATAGAGCGAGGTCTTGGAGCGCGTCTCGCTGATCTGTCTCGCCACGGGGTCGTCTTCATCGTCATCATCGACGTCAGGTTTGTCATCACCCTCATCTGACCAGCTGAAGCATGCGTTGGTGAGGGTGGCAGATGCATGTAGACGATGGTTATTTCGTGAGAGGCTGTTTCGTGAAACCCAGTTCATCAGGTAGTTGTACGTTTCATCCTGGGCACTGATCTCGACGGTTGAGACGAAGCGGGCAGTGATGGACTCGGACCAAGATTCAAAGGCGTACTTGATGAAGAAGGCGAAGGCAGCGAAGTAAGGGAGGTATGTCATGCCCGGAAATAGCATTTCTAAGAGGCCAACGAAGAGGCCTTGGCTCATGATGCTGTCTTGTTCTTCCATATCGATTAAGGAAATGGAGTTCACTTTGTGATCTGGTGTGGGTGGAGGAACTGAGAAAGAGACGAAAGCAACATGGGATTATAGCCCTTCTTTATACCTTTGATTAGGAGCATTTTTCGCCGCTTCTGCCTGATTTTATGGATGGCATGAGGCCGAGTTGCATAAGAAACTATCTCGAGAAAAGCCCAATTAGGAAACCAACGTATGCGATAAAGCCAATCACGAGCAAAGGCGCTGGCGTTAGTCCCAGCGGGGTTACGAAACAACCAATGATGTGGTGGATTTGGACCCACTCATGCTGTGAGCATGGGGCTTTTGGGGACTAGTTTACAAGTTTCTACTAGGAGCAGGGGCCATGCAAATAATGAAGATTAAAGCAACTATACATGTCCCTACGGATGAGCTATTCCTCCTCTCCTTTTATAGTTCGTAAGCATCGAAGTCGTGTTGTGTTCCCTCGCGCTGGACAGCGGATAATCCAACGCGATGTCCTCGTTTCGAGCATGCTCACTGACAAGTACACGAAGGGGCCTAACCAGGTCAAGTTCGCAGCAGGGGATGTCGACGAGACTATAGCTCGCAGCAAGATTGGAAATGACCTCATATCGGCTGAGAATAGCAACAGCCAGAATGAGCAGGCAGCGAAAAAGATGCCCGAATGAAGACCAAAAAAAAAAGAAGGTCACTGAAGACGCAAAGCCCAAACCTGGTTAACTATTGGAATCTCTCGTCGTGGCCTTAGAAGCAGAAGTCGGCGACTTCTGCTTCCCCTATCTCTTCTTTCACTACCGGCGTATGAAGTTCGTGAAAAGGGTCAAAAGAGATTGCGATCCTACCCTGGATGGATTATGAAATTCGGATGATACTAGCAATACAGCACTTCAGAGAGGGGTTGGACATTGCGACCTGCGGCCAATAGCATACGAGAATAATGACGGCGAAGGTTCAATTAATTTACCGGAGCACTAAGTAAGTACTTCTCAGTGAGAGACTGATAACTTCAAAGCAAGAATACAAGCCCTTAGATATGGATATCGTCTTGTAGGGATACCAGATATCATTCTCAACTCAGAAGATGTAATCGCTGCGGATTTTGGAAGAAAAAAGGAAAGAAAGCTTCGTCGTATTAGTTACCGGTTGGATTATGTGGGTCTCAAGGGCCCACATGGTGTAAATGGTGGTTGTATAAGGTCTATCGTTCTTCGTCGCTTTGCCTAGCCTCTGATGTCTGACAAGTATCTCGAGCCTGATTGCCAAGAAACCGATCGTTTTGGTTGGTGGATGGACAATTTCAGCTGAACAAGTGTCTCGTTTTTAAAATGCGGGGCAAAATTGCGGCTGAATATTGACTCAGAGCCGAGCCTTGCGCGCATTTTTGACGAGATTGTATTTATCTCAGGAATCATCAACACTTTACTGATTGACTCGATAGAAAGTACCATGTCAGCATAATCAGTCGGAAGCATTGCCGTCTATTTTGAATCGCCCCACTAGGAGTAGTCTTGACCAGCATGGATCCCCTAAGCGCGTTGGCTATCGCCACCGCCGTTGTCCAATTCGCAGAGTTCGGCGGCAAGATCCTAAAAAAGACTTGGGATAAGTACATTATTGTCTTTAAAGAGAGAGACGCCGCTTATCATGCTGCGCAAGAGAGCTCAGATCTGATCGCACTTACACAGGAGCTGTCAAGGCTGGCTGAAGCGGTTCACGTCAATTCTGACGAGTTCCTAGCAGAGGGTTCGGCAGCTGAGTCTCAGTTACTGAAACTTTGCAAAGAGTGTGAGGGCATCGAAACCGAGTTTCAGACGGTTCTGAACAGAATCAAGCAGCGGAAACGACGAAGGGTTGACAATGAGGAGGCCAAGAAGAAAATCCCCCGCCTAGCTCTGGCAGGTTTATGGGACAGTGAGAAAATCGACGAAATAAGCAGCCGTCTCGATGCACTCCAAAAAAAGATGATGAGCTCTATAGTCTTTTGCCTTTGGTGAATATCAGGCTTGTGATCCGACGACGATAATCTGGCTGACGTGTCCAGGATTGATTCGAAGAAGACAAAACAGTGGGAATTACATTTCACCAAGACTTTAGATGCTGTGTTTACAATCCTGACACGCATTGAGCAATCACAATCGAAACAAGGCGAAATGACAACGATATTGACCGGCAGTGAGGCTTCTGAACCGACTTCAGAGGAATTGAAGAGCCTTTGTAGAACGTTGATCACGGAACAAGAAACCGCAGGATATCTTGCCAACAAGCCAACGGGGAAACTAACTCAAGCAATATCATCTTTGATTCACGCTCGCCAATCTATCTCACTTCAAAGTGTTGGCCAGGAAATTGTCAAAACACTATCCAGCAACGATTCTCTAGACGCAAAGAACGTCCGCTCCGAATTGATCCAGCTGCTTTGGGATAGAAGATGGACATTGGATACATCTATGGCAACCTTTTCTACTGAAAAATATCATGGAATACCTGAAGATAGCGAAGTTGGCAGAGATATCTCCCATGGCCTCTATTTTGAATCCATGTACGACCGTGAAGATGCCGTGGCCAAGAACTTCGAGGCTACCTACGAATGGATTTTTCAACAAGAACCAAAACAGTCAGATGGGAAGCCACTTTGGGCCAGCTTTCCAGATTGGTTGGCGGAGGAATCTAAGACACCATATTGGATCACGGGCAAGCCTGGCTCAGGAAAGTCCACCATCATGAAATTGATAGCTCGACATAATACCATCAGAGCTCACCTCCGGCCCTGGGCTGGGCTATTGCCGATCGTCATCACCAACTATTATGCCTGGAACTCGGGCTTCAACATGCAAAAGGCCTGGGAGGGTCTCAAGAAGACTGTTCTCCATCAGGTCCTCAATCAACGCCCGAGCGCAGCTCCCATGATTGCACCAAGGCGCTGGGCTTTATTTCAAGCACTCCGAGGACCAAACGACTACCCCCCCTGGGAATCTTGGGAGATCGACGAGTCTTTTCAGGCTCTTATGAACGAATGTGGAAAGTCAATCGCAATGGCCCTCTTTGTCGACGGTCTGGACGAGTTTGAGATACCCCCCGCTGAAGTCGTCTCGCATATTTGCTCCATGGCTGATGCCACCGCCCATGGCATCAAGATATGTGTTGCGAGCCGGCCGTGGACGGAATTTGACGATGCTTTCAATGATGGACCTATGCTTCAAATGCACGTACTGACTGAGGATGACATGATGACATTTGTTGCCAAGAGTTTCCAGGAAAATCGAGGATACATTGAACTGAAGAACGTTTACCCTCACCAGGTTGCCCAGCTCACTGATGATGTGGTCCAAAAGGCAGACGGGGTATTTCTTTGGGTATCTCTTGTAGTCACCGAACTTATCGACCTCTTGACGGCAGGCGATACTATCACGCAGCTCCGAGAAACGCTGGAGAAACTACCAACTGATCTTTCTTCGCTCTATGATGCCATATGGACTCGCATCCCACATCGTCATCTACCTGATGCTTGTGCCATGATCCGACTCGCAAAGAGTTCGTATGGTCCTTTACCCTGGTATTTGATGTGGCTTGCAGACGAGTGTCGATTTGCGGATATGAAATCAAGAATCATGACCCCAGAAGCAAGATTTCACGCTAAGAAGGGCCTCAAGCGGAGGCTTGCCACACGTACCAGAGGTATATTGGAGATTAGCGGGGCTGTACAAGAAGTTGTCAACTTTGCACACCGAACGACAAAGGATTGGGTAGAGCAAGGACACGTCTGGGATCGTGTTTGTTCTTCGTGCCCAAGCAATTTTGAGCCATGTTTGGTTCTTCTCAAAGCCGAAACTCTCTTGATGTCCGACAGTGAGATCATTACGGACTATGCACCACACCAATTGTGGCTGGCTGTCATGAGAGCTTTGTTGTATGCGAGCCAGTTGCGGACTGATAATTGGCAAGATGGGTCGGATTCTCTGATACAAACACTAGATAAATTCAACGAGGCAACCTTTGAGGCTGTTCGAAGGGTTCAACCCACCTGGCCGACAATCTATCGAGTTTCAGGGTTGGAAGTTCACTGGTCATCAGCACAGGACGTCTCCGACCACAGAAGGGGTCTCCCTAACACATTTCTGGGCTTGACCGTCCAATTCTCTATCCTTTCCTATCTGGAAAACAAGCTTCATAAAAGGGGAAGTCTCTTCCAGCCATGGAACCCCAAGAACGGTATAGGGCTCTTGGAAAATGCAGTGTTTGGGTACAAATACTATATGGCAGATTTCAACCCGCCGAATGGGTGGCCTGACATAGATCGTAGTCAAAGACTGGCGACAGTGCAGTTCCTGTTGGATCGTGGTGTCAAGCAAACAAAGGCACATTCCAGACTTGGGCTAATTTCTATTCGCAGGGAGGTGAAGAGGCTAGCCAAGGAGAGTGGCGAGGATGGCATCTATTATGCGCAGGTAGCCAAGCTCTTGGACCAGGTGGGGCTGTTGCAGTCAACGTTCCGGCGATTCAAATCTGTACTTCATAAGTAGGTATACGTACTGAGAGATAGTTCTGACACTGGGAACTGTGCTATGGGAGCCTTTGGTGCATTAACAGACAAGCTCTAAGGCGATTTCTGATTTTGTATTTTAACAGGACTGAACTTGAGCACTTGGGTTTATCTACTTGTTCAATATTGCTATTGCAGCGATCACCTATGCCAAGGAAATCAGCCGGTGGTTCGTCGAGTAAGGCCAGGAACTGGCATTGATAACCGTCGGAGACTTCACCAGAGCTGCCATAAACAATTGGATAGGCCTTGGGTTATATCTGACCGGAAACATAATTGGAACAGCCGGTGGGGTTGTCAAGAGAGATTATCTCTTTCGATCGGGCTGCAGAAGCCAGTTGCAAGAGCCTGAGCCTCCAAGTCCGACACATTGGCTATTGGGATGGTTCCATGCCAGGACAGCCAAAGGCACGCGATGCAAACACGCTAGATCGGCCCGTGTTCGGGCTCTAGTCTAGGGGCTTCGAGGACCACTTCGCGATTATGGACAACGAGACTGGAAGTTTCAAGACGAACATCGCAAGCTAGGCCACAGGCCTGGTCCCGGGACGGAGCCCGATAGTCGGATGTAAGCGCAAACAGTGATAATATCCAGCTCGACATCAGTAGTCAGGGAGACTTTGACTGGAACATGGCTCGTGTCAGATGTTCGCTGGAGGTCGAACCAGGCTCACACCCCGCTACCTTTAATGAGCTAGGCCTTTATTTCTAGGCTTACACTACAAGAGTAAGAATGCTCTCTCTACGGGTGCCATACCCCCCTTCATAGCCGGCCGGTCATGGCTTATAGAGTGGATAGATATTCGAGGGGATCTCGATGTAGGAGACTCATGTCTTTGGCTTCAGCCTGACTAGATTCATTAGACTTATAGTCCAGCTACGTGACACGCGTTCCATATCTTACTCGGATTTTCATCTATGGGACTTATATACTAGAAACAGATGAACTACTTTTGAAGGAGCACTCACTTGTAATGTTTAATCAGAATATTTCGTTGCATGCAATCGTGGTAGGCAATAGCACAACGTGGAAGTGACTACAATGGTTGGCCTTAACTGGTGGCTTCTGATGGCAAAAAGAGTAGAACGAGAAGTTGCAACTATTCTCAAACCCTCAAAGTCGTCTATATCTATGACTAGGCTTTTTTGAAAGCCTATAATGTACATGATGTCTCCCCCATAGTCACCTGCAACATCTTGAAAGGCTCTTGTAAGTACTTGCAGCTCATAAGCTTGACTCATATCTACTTCTAGCTCGGATACGCTCTCCAAAAGCAAAGAAACACCACGGAATGGGAGCCATGAGAAATGTACAGCCGCCTAAAATTGTGGTGGCCCAGCCTGCGCCAAGTGACTCAAACATCTGCAATGCAAACAGTGGAAACGCAAAGCTCAGAGTGTACCTGCTCAGCATCATTGCACCAGATGCTGAAGCACTGTAGAGAGGGCCGTAAGCGTCCAGCATAAAAAGGTTGACGCCGGCATAGATAAGCAAACAAGCCAGCATCGTCATACCCTGGAAAAATATTGGTACGAACCAGTGGATGCGATATTCTGCTGTCCAGCCGGCGATGAGTAAACTAGCGGGAAGAAGAAAACTGCCCACCATGGCGGATATGAGACGGTTCTCTGGTGGTAGCGGTTCGCTGCTATCGTGGGTTCTGTTCCACCGAACAAGGCGCTTTTGGTAGTAGGATAAGTCGATCACGACGAAGGGAGCGCAAGCAAGTAGAGTGCCAAGGGTGATTCCGAGATAGGACAGTGACTCGCCAGTCTTGCTGAAGTTGTAATAGTGTCTGAAGATCCAAGGCACCGATATGATGAACGTGTACAAGAGTCCGAAGATGAAGCCGTTGTAAAGACTGACCAAGGTGACGATTGGTTCAGTGAATAACATGTGGAGAGGTCGCAGAATGAGTACGGTAAAAAAGTGTCTGATTGTTCTGGACACGGATGTTTGCTGAGACGAGCTATCTCCCAAGCCCATTCTGATAGCCCTACGGCGTAAAACAACCTTTTTGTATGTTTCCTTGGTGAACAGAACAGGGATGTAGAGAGCACAAGTCACCATCACAGCAATCCACTGCGTCCATCGCCACCCCAGAGATCTCTGGACGAAACCGCCAGCAAGGGGGCCAATTGCTGCGCCGAGAGATGGGATGGAGTAGTAAATGCCCAGACTAGCACCACGATATTGAGGCGCAGAATAGTCCATGATTGTAGCGGACGTATTGTTGACATTCGGCGATGCAAACATGCCCGCGAAAAAGCGGCATATGGATAAACTGACGATATCTTTTGCAAAACCAGAGCCAAGCAGGAACGCGACAAAGATTGGGGTTGTAGCGACGTATACAGTTTTTCTTCCATACGTCTCCGAGAGAGGTGCGCCGACGAGCGGACCACATGCCATGCCAAGATTGTACAGCGATAGTGGAAGCACAGCAGCCAGACGGCCCTGATTGAACTCTTGCCCTACAGCATCTTGAGATGGGGCGTAGATCGCACCAGCGAAGCACGAAGCTAATGCCAATGCTGAAATGGATGCGATGCTGAGAATACGAGAAAGGACTGGAAAGTTGCGGGGATTGTCAGGATCGTCGGGACCTGTCCAGTCGTAGGCCGCGTTGATTCTTCTGATGATCTGTTGAGTTTCTGCTGGAGAGGGCGTCCGTATGCTTTGTCTGATATTGCTGACCTCGACCATTTCTGGCTGGGCGGCGAATGATACTGCGGCTTCCATGGTGAGGGTTGGCAAGTGGTGGTTGGTTTTCAACACCGAAGGAATAGCCTATTAAGGTGTGACGTAGAGGATGTTGGTGATTTTTATATCCACTCGGCAAATGCCTCAACTCGCCGATCTTGCAAATTTTGGTCTGTATCTCATATGATTTGAGCCGAGCTTATGAGCATAGCCCGGTGATAAAAAATGCTTGAATTTATATTATGAGAGTACTAACCATAATTCGTGATTAGATCATTTCTAGATAATTTATCTTGAGAAAGTCTGGAAACCATCCTCACCGAGGCGAATGCGAGACCGACAATCAATGTCTCGTTCCAGCTTCGAGCCTAGTTCCAGTGGCCTTCACCTCGACAAATTCCACATTCAATCCATAAAGACTAAAGCTTTCCGACCCAGTGATCCCATCTTCTTCAGCTGTGACTCATGCACCATGCTCTTGAGGTCTGCTTTAGGTTGATGCGGGAATCTTAACAAGCATATACCTGCATATATGGACAAACCTTCGGCAAATAATGATCAACCCTGGCCAATAGCCTTTGATCTGAGCTTATGCTAGGCATAAGACAACCTCCTCAACGTGATCAGTCTCCCAACATGCGCATCAACACTTAGTACATGATCACTTTAACTCTGGAATATCGAGCTTTGTGGAAGGACAAAGAAAAAACTCTACGTTTAACTTTTGGGCCACACGTATATAAGGTGTCAAGCCCTCCCCAGTTTGACCATGTCACATTTGTGCTTTTCATCATCACAAATAATTCTGTCTGCTCTGCACTTCTCACCACCCCAACAAAGAACATCACACCACTACAGCAGAGCACAACCAACTACTACAACAGAGCACGTCTCACCAGCACAAAAAAGCACATCTTACTGCCGCAACAAAGCAAAAAATGATTGGCCTCATTGATTCCCTGTGCCTGCCCTTCCAAAGAACACATCAAAGGCCCATGCCAGCTCAAAAACCAGGAGCGAATGCCCGTATGCCTGTTGGACACGAAGTGAACGAAACGATGAATCTACTGCCCGCAGGACAGACTCCTTCCTACCAGGATGTAACGGCCCCGAAAGAGTGGATGGTAGTATTCTGGTTTGCCTCAGACGTCGAGCTTTTACGGAAGGACGGGCATCTCGACAAGGCCAACGGATATTCTGCCCACCTGTGCCTTAAAACCAACGACATTGGCGGTCTAATGCGAGATGGGTTTTACTTGACTCCAGAGAATATCAAAGTGGAGGAGAACCACCTCAAACGACGTTATGAGAAGCAGGACCAGACGTGGTACTGGTACCGGCACTACACACTTGTCGATCCCCGATTTTCAGGCTTCCTCTGTGTGAGAGCGTGGGACCGGAAAATCACCTCAAAATTCCGCATCGATGATCTTTCTGCCGACAAAGTTTACACAGCTGTTGTTGGGAACAAGTCCGAAGAATTTGTCTATCACTTCAATCTGTTTGACCCCGAGGGCAACGCGAATTACATCTTCGATGACATGCCCATGAAAGGACTCTGGCCGTATCCGAGGGAGGAGGAAATTAAGGAGGATGGGAAAGAGTGACCTTGAGATATTTGGTCAAAAGCCGGCGGTGGTAATGTTTTACTGTGTTTAGACGAAAGAACGAGAATGGTTGCCTAAATTGGTCTAAAGCTATGATGAGACTCCTCAAATCTATGTTTTTTTTTTGTTCATTTCCATCGACTTCTGTGAACAACCATGATACGTTGTCTTTTTCGCTGCCTTCGTCGCGGGCGGCGGGCCTCGGTGACCATGGCAAAAGATGTCTGCTAGGGAAATGGCATTGTTAGCACAGCATCAACGGGGGAGAGGTAGGGGAGGACTTACAGAGCGTCATGAGGCACCGCGGACACCGCCATCGTGACGGAGAGGCCGGACCACCCCTGGGGCTCAGGGAGAGGAGGCGGCCCAGGAGGAGGAGGAGGGGCGGGTGGGCTGGCGGGCTGGTCTGGTCGCCCTGCCGGCTGGGGC
>JAASAY010000206.1:0-60039 GCA_014822085.1 Fusarium stilboides
AATCTTATGTGCACCGGGGGTGGTGCATGTAACCTTTCCCCCGGCCGGAGTACCTGACTGATGCAATCCCGGCGCTGCATTAGTCAGTGGAGGCTTCGCAGGGTGGAGCGTTGCGATTGCGAAAAGTTGGCAGGGTCTGATGTGTTTTTTTCCAGCAAACAATAGTTGATGGCGGGGCCAATATGGCGGGGCAATGGGATGTTGGAGGGTAGCTGAGTGAAGTGAGGGCATTGGTATATATATTTGGCTTGTGTCCCCGTTGTTCACTAAATCTATCAATCAACAGCTTCTCATCTCATACACACTTACACCAACCGCTTATACACTCCTACAACCTACATCACTCACAATGGCCGCCAAATTCTCCGCCAACGCCCTCATCGAGCTGGCCAAGAACCGCCGCTCCATCTACTCCCTCTCTAAGGACCTCCCCATCTCTACCGAGCGCATCACCGAGATCGTCAACCAGACTACTCTCGAGACTCCCTCATCCTTCAACTCCCAGTCTAACCGTGTTGTCGTCCTCTACGGCGCTGAGCACGACAAGCTCTGGGACATCACCGCCAACGCCCTCCAGGCCATCGTCCCCCCTGAGGCCTGGGAGAACACCTCCCAGCGCATCTCTGGCTTCAAGGCCGCCGCCGGAACTGCCCTCTTCTTCGTCGACAACGCCGCCGTCGAGAAGATGCAGGCCAAGTTTGCCATATACGCCGACCGCTTCCCTCCTTGGGCCCACCAGTCCGCTGGTATCCAGCAGTACCTCCTCTGGACTGCTCTCGAGGCTGAGGGTCTCGGTGCCAACCTCCAGCACTACAACCCTCTGATCGACGAGAAGGTCGCTGAGACCTGGAAGGTCCCCAGCACCTGGTCCCTCAACGCCCAGCTTGTCTTTGGTGCCAAGACTGGCGAGGCTGCCCCCAAGGACTACGTTCCTCTCGAGGAGCGCGTCAAGGTTTTTGGTGCTTAAACGTCTTAATGAAAGCGTGCGAAACGACAATTGGGAATGGGAATAGAAACCTGCATTTTAGCGAAGGGCAATTAGAAGCATGAGCCTTGTGCTTGCGTCGTCTATTTAGACTTAGACCGAATAAAAATTACCATAACAAAACCATTCATGTTGCCTTGCACCTTGATCTACATGGGTACATCCTGAAGATGCACGGCTATTGATAACCTAGATATGATTGTGGCATAGTGATAGGTGGCTGATACTCAATGGCTATAAACAAGAAGAAAGAACCAAGTGATGAATGTCTTGGCTTTATGAAATAATATACAATTATATATATGTAGTTATTTAAACGCTAGACTTGCCTTTTAATTTTTGTACATGTACAATGTCTTATTCAACGATTCGTCCCAGAGCCTGTCCCATCTTCACCTTTTGCCCTTTCTCCACAGCCCAGTCCCATCCGCTGTGCTCATTGTTCTCACCCGTCCTACCTGAGGGTGCCTCAAAAACAAGTACAATGGTGCTGCCTAGTTGAAAACCGCCCATCTCCTCACCACGTCGGAGGGCGTGGCCTCGCAGAACAGGGCTAGCCGCCTCATATGTCGCTTCAGCAAAGCCTTGATAAGGCTCACCCCTGCTAGCCGCCTCCTCTGCCGCTCGATCTGCTGCTGTATCGGTCAAAAGGCTGTTGGTTCGCAGTTCCTTATCAAAGTTGACCACAATGGAGCCAACGTTGGTTGCACCGACGGGGACGTAGCTGAAGAAACCCCAGCGCCATCGACCCAGAAGCACCACGCGCTCGTTCAGAGTGAAAAGACCAGGGAGAGTTCGCTGAAGATACGGAGACACGCTGTAAAGTTCGCCAGCAAAATGACGTCGGCGGTCGACAACCCAATTGGTGGGAGAGTGGAAACGGTGGTAGTCGCCGGGGGCCAAGTAGATGACTGCATAATAGAGTGACGTAGTCTGGTCGGGAGACACGAGATCGTACCAAGGCCGCTCACCCAGAGCGAGCTCAGCACGAACCTCGGAGACTGTACCAGGAGAAGCAGGCATGGATTCGTCCTTTGCTGAACGAGCCTGCTTTCCAGCACCGGAAAGAAGATCGGGTAGAGTATATGAGATACCGTTGACCTGGGCAAACTCCTCATCCTGCTTGACAAGAGCTTCTTCGTGCGACATCTCGGTGGAGCCAGAAGTTTGACTGTTCTCCGAAGACGTACTGCCTGAAATGCTGGGAGGAGGTGTGTTCTTGCCGAGGAGAGCATCGATGCTGTAGGTCATGCCCTTGACCTGCTCGATGTCACCGCCTTGGATCTGACCGAATTGGAGAACTTTGCCATCGGAAGGGCAGAGGAGAGTGTGAGGATCCTGATCGAGTGGCCGAGCACCGGGCTTAAGAGTACGGTAGAAGAAGGATGCGAGGTTTGGATAGACATGGAGATCGGGTTCGGATACTTCGTCAAGGCTGAACAACTTGTTAGTCAAGGTCTACTAGAGGGTCAATGAGGGGAACAAACTTGACGCCAAAGACCCAAGAATAAAGCTTGAAACCGGGGACTCGAAGGTAGTAAGGGATAGTCAGTTCATTAAATCGACCCCAGAGCCTAGAGATAGCCTTCAAAGGTAGAGTTGACATGACCTGGACTTGCCTAGACATAAGTTAGCATTGATATGGGAATAGGGGCAGAAGCAATTGACATACCAAGGACCATCAGGACGAACCCTAGCACGTTTCTTTGGCGTCCTTGTGCCCTCCTGTCCATCTTCCATCTCAAGCCTCTCCTTCTCCCGAGTAGAGACCTTATAGAACTGGACGAGGCCGAGGAATCCAATACCTAGACCGACAGGGATCTGGTACCATTGGATTTTGGAGTTGCGCATGGCCTCGCCGAGACGCTGGGAAAATTTCGGTCTCTTGCCCGAATTGGAGGCGAAGGTTCGAATCGAAGAGGTCGAAGGCCGTGATAGGCATCTCGATCTCGTTGAAGCCAGAAACATGTGTCGTGAGGTCGACGACGAGTAACAGTTTGCACAGCGACCGTGGGTGTAGAATGAGTAGCGGAGCATGTGACTACCGAGCTGGGAGGAGCCAGGCCCAAGGGTCGGAGCCATGGCGGGCAGCGACAATTGACAGCGATTGAACGCTGCCTCTAGCTATAATCTTTCAATTGCGCAATGCGCCAGGCTGATGGAGGTCGAGAGAAAGGCAAAAGAAGCCTCTCAAAAGAAGGGGACCCTTTTTTGATGGATGTTGACGTCAAAAACCAGTGATGACGATGGGTTGCGGCTGTTCAAGCTTGTTAGCCGCACTCAGCTTCTTGGTGGGCTGCAGCTTTCGGATGCAAGAGACGCCGACCCCCGAGAGACGGTGTTGAAGCCAAGCTTGAGAAGGGACGAACAGAAACAGGTACCTGAAACCAGCCAATTAGAGGTGATGGATGGACTGGCAAGAACGGGAGGTACGTACCGACACCGCAACTGCTGCCGTTGTCGCAGCCCAGGCTAATGGACTGTACCTGAGCTTAGTAGCAAGGCCCCCAAAAGGCCACCCTGACCATTATCCGTGTTGATGAACCACGTCTTGCACCATTCTTTCACCTCACAACGACAAATCGCCTTTTTAAGGTGAACGACTACATCATTTCTATAATCTCTCCTTTAGCTTCTATTGCTTCATATGGTTTCAGCTTACCGTGCATACACGATTGCTTCTGCGCCTGCCATCAGATTCCCTTGGACATGCGACCCGTTTTGTGTTAGTAAGACGATACAAACCGACGTCAGTCAACAAGTCGGTGCTTTTTCTTGAAGGCGTGAGCTCTCGTGGATCGACAGCCACGACTAGGGAGAGGGAGGCGAACCCTCATGTTGTCGATTACCGACATATGATCCCTTGAATTATAGTTTCATCCGCGTCGATCCGTCCCGTCCTTTATTCTTCCTCGACATTCCTTGACCTCAACACTTCGGACCGCTTCATCCTCCCTTAGCTTAACTACCCCCGAGCTGCGACTAGGAGTGGCATGCTATCAGCTTGATCATCATGGCTTCCATGCCTTCCGCGACTCGTCCCGACAACGATGGACCTGCCACTGCCTCGACCGCAGCAGTTGACGAGCAAACCTTTAACGTGCAGGTCCTGTCACCGTCTGTTGGCGTGAATCGCCCCCTGCTTTTCCCTGGTCTTGCTGCCAACACCACCGTCAAACAGCTCAAGGACAAGATTCGCCAGACCGTTCCCTTGCGCCCTGCCGATGAACACCAGCGATTGATTCATCGCGGGCGTGCCATTGTCCGCGAGTCGGATACCTTGCTCGACATCTTTGGCGCCGATGCGGTACGTTACTCCAGAACAGGCCTCCAGCTTGCCTTAGGTTGCGACTTGCTAACTAGATGACTTTTTCCGGCTACAGCTTCGTACCACTGAGCAGCAAACAATTCACCTCGTCATTCGTGATATGCACGATGGCCAATCTTCAACTCCAACTGCGCCCTCTGTTCCCGCCCCCGTTACCGCTTCAGCGCCAGCTACAGCGCGAGGTCCCAGCCCAATCGCTTCTGCCCCGCCAACGAATCCTCCGCGACCACAACCTCAGCATCCTCACGGCCATGCCTTCGGATACCAGATGCCGCCAGGGTTTGCCTGGAGGAACTCAATGCCCCCGACCTCTAATCCGTTCCCTCAGCCGCGCATGCCGTCCCCGTCCCCATCTCATACCCCAGAGCAAGCTGCGGCCTTTCAACAGCACCACCAGAACATGACACAGTGGCTGAACAATATCCAACGAGAGGCCATGGCGAGAGCTCTCAATCAGAACCAACGGACAAGAGCTCAAATGGGCATGCGCGGTGTCGGGGACAATGGCGCAGGTGGGAACATCCCTGGAGTGGACAACAGCGGTCGAGCGAGCCCAGCCCCAGGTCACACCATCTACCGCGAACATGTTGGACCCAACGGACATACCTACCAGGTTGAGACTGTAGTTCGGACCGTGGGATCTGGGCAACAGGGTAATGGCACTACTAATGGCTCCATGTCCCCGGCTGATGTACATAACATTATCCGGAATGCTGACGTTAATCAAGCCGCCACGGCAATGACCAGTGCAATGCAGCGGAGTGCTTCGAGCACCTCTCTTCACAATCGCCCCTTGGCCCAGCCTGGAGTGACAGCACCCATTTATCCTATCCCCAACTCTATCACTGGTAGCGGACGGGGAACTCCCGACCCTGCGCTCACTCGACTTACTACTACTGCAGCCCCTGGAAGCTCTCAGACAAGGCAAGGACCTGAGGTGTACATTCTCTCATCACCCGAAGGTCCGAGAGCTCTACTGTTCAACAATGCCAGCTCTGAGACATATTACACGCCGCGGCTTCGGACCCAGAGAAGCCTCCCTCATCTTCGACAAGCCCAAGCCGCTGCTCTTAGTCATGTAATTCATGATCCTCAAAGTCAGTTGCGGGCTAGACATCATCACCACCACCATCATCACCATCCTCGGTCCCATGTCGCGCCGCAGCCATTGTCCCAGATCCAGCCTCAAGGGCAACCCTTACACCCGCAGCACCGACAACCCTTGCTGCAGCAGCCTCAGCACGCGGCGCCCCAGCAGGGTCCAGCGAACGGAGTCCAAGGTCACAATCAGGCACAGGAGGAACCAGATCCCGCGGCGATTATGGCTCCATTGATGCACCGAGGCAACCCACCCATGGCAGCGCTTCCACCATTGCTAATGCAGCTATGGCCGCAGATCTGGCTCCTATTCCGTCTGGCTTTATTCGTTTGGTTTTTCACTTCTCCGAACGCGAGCTGGTCGCGATGGCTCACTATTATTGTCATCGCTGTGTTTATCTTCGTGCTTAGTACTGGCGTTCTGAATGGGGTTCCTGATCACGTCTGGCGGCCTCTGGGGCGGCACCTTGAGAACCTAATCCCCCTTGAACCAAGACGCCGACAGGATGTTGCCGGACCGGAGCAGCAGAATCAGCAGCCTATACAAGAACCGGACCCCACTGAAATGGCAAGGCGACTTGTGGCGCAGCACCAAGGCCCAGAGAGTTGGATCCTTTCTCAGGTCCGACGTTTGGAGCGAGCTGGCCTTTTATTCCTGGCCAGCATTGCACCAGGTGTCGCGGAGAGACACATCGCCAATCTAGAGGCTGCAGCACGAGCAGAAAGAGAGCGCAGAGAGGCCGAGGCGAGGGAAGCGGAGGCAGCAGCAGCAGCAGCGGCGGCGGCGGCCCAGAACGACGAAAATAATGAAAACAACGACAATCAAGGCGAGAATGGAAGCGAGGAACTGACTGCCAGTACTGGTACAGAGCAAGACAATGTGCAGAGACCATCAGAGAATGAAGAAACATGGGCAGAGCCAGGAGTTCTGGAGGATGAGCAGCAGAATGAGCCCCCGAGGGAACAACTCATCCCCTTGTAGGCATTGGCTTTAGGCGCGAATATGATTCGGTTGAAATGTGTTGCATGTGTTCAAGCGAGACGGCGGGATGAGTGGAAAAGTTTACACCTGCAATGCTGCAGCTACATATAGCAAGCATTGGATGGAGGGAACAATCTTGGAGTTGGTGGTGTTTCTTTCCGTTTTCTGGTACATTTATCTTCTCAACGAGAGACTTTCACTAAAAGAAAGCCGGGCGCAGGCCCTCGTGTTTATTGACATAGCCAGCGTTTAGAGAGCTTGTCTGCTTTGTTTTGTTTGATCCTAGTCAAGCTCAAGGTTATGTCTGATAGATTTCATTGTCTCAAATCATCGCATAGCAATGACCGCGATTGACTTGGCAAAGGTACTCAGATAATATTATTGGATTTTAAGAAAGAATTGTTAATCCCTATTATTTGTTCTTCAACTTTGTGGCCCGTTCTAAGTGCGATGTCGTAGCTTGTTGCTGCCTCCAATATCCTTATCTTATCAGTGGCGGATGATATCAGACGTCGTTGGGTGGCTTCGAGCTCAGTCCCTTCTTGAAGCTCCGAATTCGTCATTCACTTTGCAAACCTCCTTCGCACCATAACGACAGACCCTGAGTCTCAAGATTGGTCTCAGTAGCTTAACCAAAGACGACAAACTATTTTCACAGCAACGATTTTACTATAAGTTCGCTGGCCCGCGCTAAAACTTGCCGGGAAACGCCAGACTTGTCGCAACAATGAGTGGTGGATGGAATACTAGTCAGTCACTCGTTACATCCCAATATAAAATCGCTTGCTAACTTGAAGCTCTACAGTTGAGTCCGATGCGGTACGACTAGATGATATACCTGTGAACGTGTTCAAGAGCTAACGACGGATTGTCAGGGCGTCTTTACCTCCCTCATCGAAAACCTCGGCGTCAAGGACGTCCAATTCGAAGAACTCCTCACTCTCGACCCATCGGAGCTTCTAACCCTCCAACCCGTCTATGGCGTAATCTTCCTTTTCAAGTATCCAACGGATCAACCTTATGCGACACCCGAGGGACCCCGCGACGGCTCATTCGACCACGCCGCCTCCGAGAACATCTTCTTCGCTGCGCAGACGATCCAGAATGCATGCGCCACGCAAGCTCTTTTGAGCGTGCTGTTAAACAAAACGAGCGATGTCGAGATAGGTGATAAGCTGGGCGATTTCAGAGAATTCACCATGGTGCTGCCGCCCGAATTCCGAGGCGAAGCGCTTAGCAATTCTGACCTCATCCGTGAGGTGCACAACAGCTTCGCTCGCAGCAGTCCCTTTGCCGATGAAACGGACAAGACGGGCGCAGAGTCTGAGGATGCTTTTCACTTTATCGCCTACACGCCTATCAACGGCACACTCTACGAGCTCGACGGTCTGCAACCCGCGCCCATCTCCCATGGTGCCTGCAACTCGGACGACTTTGCCACCAAGGTAGTCGATGTTCTCCAGCGTCGAATTGCACGATACGATGCTACCGAGATTCGCTTCAACCTGCTCGCCATGTGTCGGGATCTACGACAGCGAGCGCGCGACTTTGGTGACGAGGAGCTGCTGGCGCGAGAGGAGCGTAAGCGCCGGGACTGGATGTTTGAGAATGCTCTGCGAAGACATAACTTCGTGGGCTTTGCCGGCGAGGTGTTGAAGGGTGTTGTGCGCGGCAAGATTGCCGAGGGAGGTGATGCTTCTTGTGAGAAGTGGGTGAAGGAGAGCTTGGAGCGGAGGAAGAATGCGGAACAGGCCTTGAGAGGTCGAGGTGGCGGCGGCGATGGAGATGGAGATGTTGATATGGGAGCTTGAGCTACTTAACGAATTATTACGGCGACGGGAATAGAGATACCAGGTTCTGGACTGGACGTTATGAGAAGAGGTTCTATGATACCAGGTCTGCAATGTTGATGGCTGACGCATTTTAGATAGAGGTTGCATGGAAGAGAGAAAACCCCCTGTTACATCAAGAGCTGGGTCGTTTCACAGCTTGCATCGACACGATACACATTTCTTTCATATCTGATTCAGTGCGTTGCTACATGACATCTAACATCTCGTTATCTAGGCCTTCCTTTTCAGATGCAGCTCACCCCCTTTGTCTGGACTTCTTGTTCCCACTAATATCGGGTCGCGGTATCATACCCGTCTGAAGACGCAGATATCAAATCCCCTGATTGTCATCATCCAGAAGCAAATCCTGTTTCGTCCCACAATCCCAAAATGAGGCACTGCCTCTCCAAAAACGATCGATACAGAGAATAGAAAGCGTCATGCGTGAGTAACTTCCATGTCCAAATCAGCCTACCCATCTTCCAGGGGGAGGGGACACGGGGTGCTCGTCCTTGCTAGTGGACGCACCGGTCGTGGTGCTGCTGTGGTCACGGCGGTCTGCATAGTTGATGTGCGTCATGGCAAGGTCGGAGCCGCTGGGGTGGTCGTCATCATCATCGTCGCTGGTGTTTCGGCGGCGGCGTATGGCACGAACAAACCAAGGTGCGCGGCCGGAACCCTTCCAGGTCCAGTACTCCTTGAGGTCGTACTCGCGGGGCTCGAGGTAACCGCCAGAAGCAAAGACAACGATACCGACGAGGCCGTTGAGAACTGCGTAGACGAAGACGCCACTGATGGTGTTTGTTAGCACGATTCTCGAGAAGGTTGAGGGAAGGACTTGCGCGATAAGACCGTAGGCTACGCTGTAACTGAAGGGGATGAAGGTCATGACAACAAAAGAGGGAAGGACGTCGCCGATGTATCGCCAGTTGATCTGGGTGATTTGTCGAATCATCATGCAGCCGACCTGTTCATTCTGTCAGTTCTGATTCTTGGTACGAGAAAGGAGGTGGATGGAATCAAGACATGACTTACTAGGATCAAAGTGCAACCAGTCGCCCAAGGTGGAACAGACGCAAAGATTGGCGCAAAGAACACGGCAACAACGAAGCACAGCCCGGAAACAATCGCCGTCAAACCAGTCCTTCCACCCTCTGCAATTCCAGCACCACTTTCGATGAAGGCAGTGACAGGCGAGCTACCCAGCAGGGCGCCGATCGAGATGAAGGCAGCATCAGTGCAGTATGCAATGGTCGAGCGAGGAAAGTCGCCGTCGCGAGGGTTCACGACACCGCAGAAGCGAACCATGGAGTAGAGTGTGGCCGTGGCATCGATAATGTCGACATAGAGAAAGGTGAAGAGGGCGAGGGCGAATTGGGAGGCTGACTCGCCAAAGGACCAGTCAAGTTGGTTGAGTGTCCTGCCGATTGGGTGCCACACGACTACTTGCTTGAAGAAGTTGAAACGGGAGTCTCCCTCGGGAGTGTGAGGGAAGTAGGTGATGGGAGTGTTGCGGCTGTGTGTTTGTTAGAAGGACATTGAAAGGAACGGGAGAGTGTTCGGTGGACGTACGGCCAGGAGAGGACAGAGACGAGAGCGATGCCGATAACGAGGGCGTACTTGATACGAAATGCCATGAGAAAGGCCGTCACGATGCCACCACAGAAGACGGCAACCCACATCTACCTTGATTAGTATACGGTATCAATATGCGATCTAAAGCGACTCACCTTGGGGCTTGACATCTGCCCCTCGAGACACATGCCAGTTGCATCATCAAGCATCTCCAGTGGGCAACCCCCAAGCGCAAGAGGTGTAGCCTTCCCACCGCCCGTGATAGCGCCAATACCTGCCGAGTACGAAAGACCGATTTCAGTAAGGAAGAACCCGATACCAACACCCGTGGCAGTCTTGATGGTTGCAGGGATCAACTTGACGAGCCACTGTCGCATGCCTGTCAAGGCGAGGAAGATGAAGACAAGACCTTCAACGAAGACTGCCGTGAGAGCGAGACGGTACCCAATGGGGCCGCTTCCGTTGTATCCGACGACTTGGAAGGTGAAGTAAGCGTTGAGACCCATGCCGGGGCTGTTGAGAGGTTAGCATTATTCTTGCATGAGAGAAGACAAAAGGGACTTACGCAATGGCGACAGGGAGGTTTGTAAGGAGACCGAACATGAAGCTCGCCATGCCAGAGATGGCAGCTGTGGCAGTGATGATATCCCTTCGTATATCTAGGTTCGACCTGTCAGCCCTCATTCACGTTACTGGGTCTTTGGTGTTGACTCGCCTTCTTTACAAGCGACATATGAGTCAATCTTGTCGCATTCGTGTCTATCCTTTAAGTCACAGACACATGTACCACCAGACTGAGAAAGAAGCGCAGCCTGAGGTATTGAAAGTCAGCACATCCCAAGGGTAGAAAGCCGAGGGCAGCATACGTTGACGGCGATAATGTATGCCATTGTCGCAAAAGTGGTCAAACCAGCGCGAACTTCTCGAAAAAAGGTCGATCCAGCGATTTCATGAGGCTGAAAGAATGATTAGATTTGGATATGAACAAGAGAGGGTACACTTCATACATGACCGCTTCCAGAGAGGCGAAAGTAATGCCCAAAGCGCGAAGTGGTGATGTAGCCATCGACGTTATCCAGAAAATCGCGAACACCGCAAAAGCGAGAGCGACCGATTTCTTCTGCAGCATCGGGTCGGTCATCGTCAGGAGGCATCATGCCGTGCGCTGGCGGAGAGGAAGCCATCGTGAGGGCAGAGCAGGAGGAGATCGCCAGTTGAATGTTGCGTTTTTCTCCTTTGCTGTGATGTTGAAGCGGAGCGGGGAACTCGAAGAGACGAGAATGGTTTTATGCCGAGAATGAGAGAGTGAATATGAGAAGAAGGAATGAGAGAGAGGAAAAGGAGAGTAGAGGTTGGGCTGACGGTGACGCCAATAAACGCCCGTGGAGAGGAACAGGTGGCACCAGATGAGATGAAGAAAGAAATTCTGTCTCGCGGAGATGTCCAAGAATTAAAAGATTAGATTAGATGTGTATGAGAGAAAAAGAAAATGCGAGAGGCTGAGGAGGGTAATGTTTCTTGGCCAGAGGTAAGCGGTTAAGGAGAAACAGAAACCCCAGAGTAGCAGTGCGAGTGGCAGACACCTGGCAGCCACCTGACACTGCCAATAATCTCAACGTCTGTACTTTACATACAAACGGGTACTATTAGTTTAGAGTTGCTTAGATATGGTCACTAAAACGTGCTCTTCTCGTCAAAATGCTACCGAATCGCCGGTCTGCATCACAAGACTCGAACTTCGAGTCCAAGTTGCGAGTTGCGCAAGATGCACATGCACACGCACAACATGAGTGTTTGCTCCCAGGAAAAGAAGGGTAAGAAAGGAGGAAATCTGCAAGGGCGCGGGTAGTCTCTGTACTTGTATGTATCGCAATGTTGGGTGTTTGCTTGATAACAGGGGAGGGTATTGTTTCCGCGGGCCGTCTGTGTAATATTTGTTTCCTTGCCACGCAGAGCCTCGACTATCACCTTAGAAATAAGGCTGTTTGTATGTATCGTCGAGGATGATTCATTGTCCAACGAGTTCGTGACAAACGCTGTAGCAAACAAGGTCTTTATCGCCGGTGACGAAAGATGCTTACTCTGGGATAAACAGTGATGAGAAGTAATCTAATACTTATATCCAAGTCTCTTCGTCTTGATCTAGTAATTTAAGTCTTGATTAGACTTGAATTATATGTAGAACATGGTGATCTACTTGAATATGCCTAAGAGTCCGAGTTTGACCATCTTACACCAAGCCCACTACACCAGATACCTTACCCCTGAATGCAAAACACCACTCTTCGATGAGATCATATCCCTTCAAAGCTCTTTCTTCAGCCCTCGAAACCCTCGTACCAACTCCTGAGAACACGGGTTCAGGGTCGCACAAGCCCAGCGTTCGTCTCACCATCTGCAGCCCGCCGACGTTCATGAAGCGAGGCGGCGTCGGATGTGAATGGTGGCGATAGATGTGGTTGGTTGATAGAGAGGTGGGACAATTCCCGATATGTCCGTAGCCGAAATGAAATGGTTCCTACTGGTGTCCTTTACAGATATGAACATTGAGCCGTGAACGGTCTTGGTGGCTAAGCAAGAGTAGGAAGAACTCATGTTGGACACTAATCACGACACTTTAACCAAGCAGAATTGCCACCAATGCTCTAAATATTACTTGCTAACTGACTTACTACTAAGCATATTCTTGATAATACTTGATACAACTTGTAGGTCTTGTTAATACTGGCATTTAGAAAACACTTTGTCTTAACTTATACTTGTATACCTCGCCCAGCTTGCCATGTGATTTTTGCTATTAACGCAATGAACTTGTAACTTGGTTTTTAAACGCGATAGGTAAGATTGAGTACTTTCATAGTTCAATGCTGGTCTATAGTTGTCTCTTAGACCGTGTACCGGAGTTCCCAATCCCTTGAACACTCTTGGACTGACCAGACCCTCAACCATATCTCTGCTTGCATGCATAGTTCGTCTCAGCTCATGCCGTCTTACAATAAACTCCAGGAATCACCTTGAGCTATCAGCAGATCACATCGCCATGCCCTCAGCGTCCATGATTTAGACTCGATGAATAAGTGACCTCCTCAACGGTTAATCTAATCATCTCGACACCTAATCGCCCACTTCCATCGTCGGTGATATCTCGTCTAGTGTTTGCAGTGATTCATGTCTGTTTGCAAAACATTATAAAAGGTCCCTAAACTTCTATGGAATTTTCCATATTCTCAGTGTTTGCCTAAAGATATCTTTAGTAGCACTAATTGCCGGATTTCTATTCTTTATTCTTTCTAGAAACACGCCTGGCCCTCTGTACTTCTTACACGCGTTCAGCTCTTGGTCACCCGAGGCACCTCCTTTGCACTCATACCTTGCCTTAGGTAGTCAACCTCGTGCACCCGGCACGCCAGTGCTCAGCAGCTGGCAATTGGCAACGCTCACGCTTTTATTTTGTTTTCAGCAGTTCTAACACTCACACTGACAGCTTTACTTACAGAATTTCTAATAGGTTGGAAATCTGCTAGAGCATCTTTGGCGCTTCTTCTTCCTTCACCAACTCAACCTCTCCCCTCCACCTCCGTCACCTCCGTCACCTCACCCTCCTCGACATATAGAGCATCACGACACCCGTTTTTGCCTCGGACCATTTTTGAAACTTCTGCGCGCTTCGAGGCATGCATTTATACTATCACATTCTTAGTTTTCCCTAGAACTGGTACTCGCAATACCTTCATTCGCCAAATCCCACGTACACGACCACAACACTTACCCTGGTATCGACAACATCTCCAAGCAATCGCATCCCAGCCACAAAGGAACCAAACAAAGGGTCGCAGTGCTGCTGAAATAATCATGTTCGACGTTATATGGACCGATCCCGACCGTGAGCTCGTGGGTGAGCATCGCGCCAAAAAGGAAAAGAAGCGCGAACAAAAGAACAAGGAGAAAGAAAAGGAACAAGCAAACTCACTCCCTCGACGCTCCACCTCCATCACAAGCACTCGATCTTCTACCGAGTCTCGCTTCGGCTTTCTTCGACCTCGACATGCCAAGCATGCGAAGAATAAACACAAGACCTCGGGACTGCTGACTCCAAGCGGCCACTCTTCTCGTTCCAACTCTGGAAGTTATCACCGTTCGGCGCTGCTGGCAAACATATCCGATGTTTCTCTCGAAGCGACGCGTGCAAAGAGAGGAAACTTGACAACCTCAGCTTCTGCTGATGCGTCGCGAGTCCATCAACCTTCGGGGTCTGCTTCCTACGTCACTAAGCGCACCGAAGTATCGCAGGCCCCTCGAGGGTCTGACTCGGATAAGCTAGATCTGTCTTCCGAGATATTTGTTTCGTCAGAGGCTGAAACTGATCCTCCTATCACGCCATCGGGATCAGTGGGATCTAGGTAAGTTGTTTGAAGACAGTTGAGGAGAGTGTCGCTAACCTTGTTGTAGAAACTTCCCAGCTCCGCTACTTCAGAATGGGTCGCCCTCCAGTCTGGTGCCGAGTATCAGACTTCCCAAAGTGCCAAAGCCGCCCGTTGTGATCAACTTCAGGCCCAACGACCCCGAATCGTGGCGCCCGCCTGAGGAGTGGGAATGCATGGACCGAGAAGCAGAAGAGGCGAACAAAGAAATAATCGAAAACGACGTCGAGATGCTTCCCACAACAATCAACCAGGGCGAACTCAACGTGGACATGGATTTCGAAATGCTACAGCACCAGGTTAAGCTCATGGCAGCTGCGAGCCCCAACATGGTCCTCACGCGCATCAAGCAAATCTGGAGTGTTACTGACGAGAGCCTTCATGGGGAGTTGAACATCGAGTTAAAGCGATGGATGTTATCTATTTTGCACCATCTAGATATCGAGCGAAAGGGCAGTGCTGCTGATCCGTCTTCCGCCGTATGCGAGTCTGCCACTCTTAGGGTCCTGGCACTCTACGAGTCTCAAGGTGAGCACCCCAGGCAGCATTAAGTTGATGTATGTTAATATTTTCAGTTACGGCTTCTTACCTAGCAGCACTGTACTCGACAAAGAAGATTTACCACTTATCTGCAGAGCCGCTCTCGCCCGACCAATTTCCAAATGTCCACCCAATGCTCGTGCCGTCCATGTCCTCCTCGTCGTTCTCACTGGCACAGCACATTTTCGAAACTGTGTATTCACTTTCGCTGCCTGCCGTTTGTTCTTCTCCCGACATTCCAGGCGTACTTAAGAATATCAGCAAGTGTCTACGAGTCGGCGGTTCTTTGCAGCTCACCCTCATCGACCCGCTGCCATGTACAGGAACACTTGGACACCGTATGCGAGCGTGGCTTGAAGAACATCTCTTGATCAACCTCGAGCGACACTTCAGATGCACGAACCCAAGCAAGTTGTTTCCGGACTGGATGGGGGAAGCTGGCTTGCGCGGCATGGGCAGTACGCTTACGACATCCAAGTTCTACGCGGTCTCAGCCAGCATCCGCAGCCAAGCCGATGACAACGATCCGTTCATCGACCGGGACCACTGCGAGAGAGAGGTGAAGGCAGAAGTCAGAAGCATCATCGGTCGACTTCTATGGATGGAAGTTTGGGGTAGCTTCGTTACCGGAAATAAATGGTGGTGGGAGGACGAAGATTGCGTTAGTGAGTGTCTCCAGCTTGGCACAGTTTGGGACTACCACATTATAGAAGGTGTCAAACAAGAGGACACTGCAGACGGAGGAGAGGATCTCTAGATAGAACGGGGGAATTGGAATCCTAGAATATGGGAGACACGCAATGATGTTGCTGGTTTGCATTTGCGCTTCGGTTTCTTCTTTTCATGCCGCTTCATTAGAGAAGGCAATGGGACAGATGGCTTCTTTCGGTGGAAGATACCCTTTCTGGGAGGGATGGGCTTTCAAGGTAAGGATAGGTACTTGGTCTCGTAGGTAAGGATTTGGCTGAACCATAGGAGCATAAGTTTGCTTTTTGAGATCACCTACCCAATACACAGCCATGATAGAGTCTTTGTTTGATTTTTCTTAAATAAGTAAGTTCCTTATTGTTGTTCGTTTTAACAGTCCTCTGAAGTCGTGATCCAATCAAACACCCGTGATATTGAAACCAAACTCTTGCCATGCTTACTCATGTCCACTATCATTACTAGACACGTCCCTATGTTGCTGAAGATCATCGTCGTCTGAAATCACCTCATAAGAGTCTGAAGATTCCTCGTCACTCACAAGACTTTCAGCATCGTTATCCCACAAGTACCCGTACCTTGACGGGGTTTCCCAGACTTGTGTGCCCAACTCCTCTCTTAAATCCACAATGTACTCCTCCACATCTTCTATTGCCAAAGCCCATTCCGAATGCTCAATACGCTTATCGACAGCTCGATACCATGAGACAAGGTTATCACGTTTCCAATCGCTCTCCTTTCTTAACAGTGGCGCTAGATTTTCTCGAGCCGTGCCAGAATGTTGTTCTCGTAGTGCGCTGAGGGTTTGCTCGAGGCTATCGATATCGTGCTGCAGGTTTCGGTCTCTGATGTCCTGGTAGAGCCTCACAAAAGCCTCTTGTTCAGCGGGATTCGGGTAGCGAGCGGTTGCTCCAATGTTCCATTCATCGGAATTGGTGATCGCGATCAAATCATCCCAAGGCGTATCGCCCCATGAGCTCCGCTGATATGTATTGATACCATATAGACACATATCGCAAAGAGATTCAAGAGCCTCCAAGGAGGCGTCCCGAGCTGCAAAGTGTAGGAAATTTTCGGAATAGTGATCAGAGGCTGAAAGGGAGGCGCCTGCCTCTACTAAGGCTCGTACAGCAGTAATATTATTGTATATTACTGCTTGTATCAAGGCAGTTCTTCCTTTGTCATTTCGCGCATCAAGATCTGCACCCGCCATGACAAGTGTTTCGATGATTGTTCTCATGTTGTCAAGACTGGCTGTTGAATACCAGGCCAAATGATGCAATGGCGTGTTACCACGGTCCTCGCGCTGTGTTAAGGATGCGCCAGCCGTCAGCAGGAGCCCTACTAACTCAGGATTGTTGCTTCTCGCAGCCACATGCAGCGCTGGTCTCTGGTCACTGTCGGCCATATTCACGCTGCATTTGGCCTTGATAAGCAGCTTCACGATTTCCACGCTCTCCCTGTCGACTGCCAGCATCAACGCTGTCCATCCATCGTGTGTTTGTTGGTCGACATCAGCCCCCGAATCAATAAGAATTCCTACTTCTTTAAGTTGACCGTTTCGAGTTGCAAGATGAAGAGGCGTAAAACTCGTATCGTCAATCATGTCAACAGCCCAAGGTTGCTCCTGTAGCGCCTCATGTAGATCGGTACCTTGACAAAGTGCTATATGAACCTTGGTCATTGTCCGTTCAGGCCGGTCTTTGACGAAGCTCAGAGCTTTCTGGACGAGATATGTTTCGTGGTCACTAAGGTCAAAGTTTCGAATCATGTACTCAGCTTCGTATGCGACATTTCTATCAGATGTCAAGATCCCTGCTCAATGCACACGGCAACGGCGACAGCTTACCTAGATAGCCCAACCTCGGGCAATAGGTTCTTCCACAAATCCAAAAGTACTTCGACAGCAGGGTACAGCTGCTGATTGAGAGCATACTGCGCAACTAAGAGTGAATAAATAGCCAGCCGTTCTGAGTTCTGCTACGAACCTCCAGGAGCCCTCCACCATTGGCGTCCATGTCATTAGGATAGACGTTATATCTTATTACGGATCTTCGAATCATTTGGATGGATCCTTCCTGGTATTCCCACAAGTCAGAAGAGACATCGAGCAAGTTGACTGGACGTATGGAGCAATTTAGACCAGTGAGACTGCCGTAGGATGCGGAAAAGCCGAATGCCCGGGAAAGAAGCCACCTTGGGACTTGATACTCCATCTTCAAGGCCGTTGAGCTCGTACATCGACAAGTTGAATCTGAACACTCCTTCCGAGGAAGACTGTTGTAACGCACAAGCAAGGATCCGAGAAGTGACTGCATCCAGCCTGAAGTTTGGTGGGTATTTTCTGAGAAGTGACAACGGCACGGACAGGAAGCAAGATATGGCGTTTGCCGGATCAAGGGGCGGCTTTGTACTCGAACCAAAGCGTTCGTTGGTGAAGTGTTGTCTGCTTCGCTTGAAATAGTCACGGCTGATGTTGCCGCACCTATATCGTTTTGCAGTTGACTTGACACTTGGTTTGCTATAAGCTCCTTTGTTCGCGAGCCTTCAATGACTGAGCGCGTCTCCATATGCACCATATAGAAACTCATAAACATCTGACGCATTTCTGCTTGAAACCTATTCTGCCGTCAACTTTACAAAGCTCAACCCAAACTGTATTGCGGCGTTTGCTCACTGGGTATTGTTAGATGTCTGAGATGATGTGATGGCAAGATGAAGGTTGATTTTAGCATTTGTCATTCTCTGCTGCAGCTTTCTGATATTGCTTCCCTCAAAGAGCCACTTCCTCTTTTTGGTCTTCCAGAGCTTTTTATCTTCTTGATCGGTCTCTCGAGCGCAATTTCGCAACAGAGTATCGAGCTCTCCGAGGATCCTATTAAGGTCGTCGGGTGCGGATTTTATTAACCCTTGTACCAAAGGTGTAGACGGCATTCCCGAGACTTCTTCTGTCATTGATCTGATAAGGCCTAGCTAGAAAGCGAAGGTTAGCTCCCAGACTGCGACTGTAGCTGCGGCGGAGTGAAATTGCAAACCTCTTCCATCAGATTATCAAAGTCATTCTGAATGTCGGGAACTTCGCGGATCAAATTCACAACATGTTTTCCAGCTGCCAAGGCCTGCAACACAGCTATGGAGCTGGCCACAGCCCCGAGTACCTCCATTATAGACGGTAACCCACTACCGAGAGGCTTCGGACACTGAGAAAACTGTTGGCGAAGACCAGTTGTTTAAATACGGGCTTAACAGTGTATCAAAAGAGTTGAGATGAAAGAGCCGAATTGTTTCGTCAGCTTGGAAAATGGCAAATGCGAAATCAGGCTCTCAGGAAGCTGCATTGGGCGGCAACACCGCCAATCAGATAACTCATACACACAGCCTCGAGACATGGATAACAGACACCACTGATATTGAAATACGCCTTACCTTACTGCGCCAGCTGAGATGTTTTAGGGGCATTGTCATTGTCGACACGTCGTCTACAGAAATTGTCATCAACGCCTCAACGATTCAGCCTGGAGGCATAATGTTGGAAAGGCAAAAAATTGGCCACATTCTTTGAGCTGTATTGATTGTCAGTATTTTGCCTCTTCCCGAGAACAGTACAATTGCGCTGCTGGTTGGGCACGTAGCGGCATCAAGATCACATCCTGGGCCCAACACACAAGGTAAGGTATCGCCACAGAAGACGAAAGAGAACAGAGTGATTTCAAGAGACCAGATATTCATTTTAAGGGAATATACTAACTTCGAAGAAAAAACCTCGCTCCAAGCGCATGGATTTATTGGTTGCTGCTGTCATCCCCCTGGGGGTGCTCAACCTCCATCAGCGACAGTCTGTAGATGGCCTCAACTTCCCCACAAAAGGCGATATCCAATCAACCCTCCCAACTCACTATCATCTCTTCCCCCGCGTTTCTCTTAACCCCAGCAGCCACATCGTACGATTTACCCGTGCCAGGAATCTATGGCAGACGACGTTATCTAAGTCTAACCAACAAGCCCAGCCTTGGCAAGCCACTATAAAGATGAATGGGATGTTTGACATGCTACATCTTTGAAGTTAGTGCTTTCTGACCCCTGATTCCCATTCGTCTACAACTGCGATTGCACAGAGATGCTCTGGGATCTATCATAACTTGCTCCGGACGACCGGGTGCACCTCACTTCTCTACTGCCAAGACACGAATGTAAAGCTATTGAATTCGTGCAGTCGTCTAGTTTTCGGGCTGTCTATCCGCGTATCCCGGAGTTGACGGAAAAGCCACGTCCTTGGCATATGTTTTGAGTAACTAGCCCTCACAAGTATGTAGAACAAAGTTGAAATCACGGTTGGCAAGTACTTTGTGTATTTTATGAAAGGCCATCTGCGTGGAAGGGCATCCTCGACGATCTTTTGGCCCGCTGTGTCAGAAAAAGCAATTCTATTGCTGACCGCGTTTTGCGATCAAGGATGCCTATCTATGCATGGACTAACAATGCGAAATCCGCTGTAAGCGAAGAAAAAGCAAAGGGAAGATCAATATGCGTGTCATAACAGATACCACAGAAATCGAGAGGAAAAGGGAATGGCAAGGTGATATGCCGACTTCTGGAAGCCGGAATCCCCATCGACAAAAAGACCAACTTGACAAGGACCATATAGCACTCTATAATTGATGTTTGATACTCAATTTCTAGGATTATATGAGACAAGAACAACATTATAAGGATACTATGCAGGTGTATGGGCTGAGTCTGTCTGTCAACGGTGCCGATGAGTATAAGGGGACAGCTTTTATAAAACGATACTTTGGTGAACTCGTTAACAAACCATCTGATACGATTCGCAGCTGGAGGCCTCGATGATCGGAATCGTTTATGTTTGACAAAACTGGGGTATCCATTATCTCCATCTCTTGAGGATGGTAAAACTATCGCATAAGTCTTCCGCCGCCTCTCTGCTATCTGGACCACGCCTTGACCGTCAAAGTCGTGTCTTCATTAAATAGTATAACAAACAAAAGAAAAAAGGGCAGTTGCAACTTCATTTCCAATCAGGCCCTTGGCGACTGTTATACACGTACATGATCTCGCCCTTCGTCGTCTGAAGTCGGCCTGCTCTCGTTGGCCAATTCCGTCATGCTTTCCGTCTCGAACTTGTTCGATCGCCGGTTTGCTCGGAACTGACTCAAATTATGTCGAGGGTTACCACCACCGCCGATAGTGGTTGTGCCAACGTCGGGCGCCATGCCATCAACAAGTTCCGTAACATTCGGTCGTTGACCCATACGCAAGTCGCTGGCCAAGTTTTTGCATGCGCTCCAAGATGTAACCATATAAATGAGAGCATTCCAAAAGCCTTGTAGGGGAAGTACAAAGGCGCTCATGAATTCGAGAGGCACGGATGGGTTTTTAGTGTGGAAGACCGAGTACACACGGTTGGCACTTGAAGGAACCCAAGTGATCAAGATAGCTGTAAAGAACAGTAGGGCACATTTGGTGTACTGCCATGCCGCGCTGTTAAGCTCTCGATTCCTCCTGCGAGCAGGGTTGCCCCCAGAACGTTGTTGCGGCTGCTGAGGGACTTGTACGCTGGCTCGTGTCTGCTGCCGATCAATGGGGAGCACTTCGTCGGCAGCATCTCCGGAGCTGGTCTGAGCTGAGATATGAACCGAGTAGACGCCGTTATTGCTCGGGTTACCAGGGTCTGGGGCTCGACGGCCCATGGGCTGCAGATGAATGGCATTCGGGTTCATGACCTCGGTTGTCACCGAGACTTCAGTCGTCTTGATTGTGCCAAGATTATCTCCGGCACCGTAAGTGAGATCCCGATCCGTCGAGCTAAAGTCGTCGAGTTCTCTTCGCTTCTTGTAGATAGTGCTGCCGGCACGGATGTAGATAAAGAAGGTGACAGCGATGACAAGCCTGTAGTGGTCAGCACGAAGTTCTGCCACGGAACAGAGGGAATTTCTCACCAAACAGGGCCGTAGAAAGTAATGATACGCCAGATATCCCAATCCTGACTGACCCAACACCACAACATGGCATCGCCATACATTCTCTCTCCTTCTGCATTCTTGATAAAGATATAGACAAAGGCGGGAACGAAGGGAATACCGTAGCATCCGATTAAGTAAGGAATCTCCATCTTGCGCAGCCTTCGAGCATCAAACTTGAAGTAAAACGTCAAGTACACATTAATAGCCATAGATAGAGTCCAGAAGGCATCTGCGGGCATGAACCTGATTTCTGTTAGCGTTTCATAGATTCGACCAGGTGTAAAGTGAACCTACATCTGGATGAGAAAGGCCTGAAATTGACAACCCACGGAGTCTATAGCGCCAATATACTGTCTAGACATCAAGGTTCCAACATTGGTCATGATGTTGCCGAATGAAGCGTAAAAGACCAGACGATTGATCGGTTTGTGGAACGATTTGGAGGACAAGAAAGTGGCGATGATGAAGAGAGAGCCGAGTAATGAGAAGACAGAACATGTCCGCTCGACGACGCTGAGAGCGCGGAGTTGTGAGTTTGAAAGATGGTCGGCGGACGACATGGTGAAGGTATTGGAGACTGGAAGGAATATGTCTTGAGTGGTGATGACCTAATAATAGGTAGCGAAGACTCGGTCTCCTCGTCGAGTCGTTGTGAGAAGGCGAAAGTCGTTATCGGTAATATATCATTCTCCCAGACCCAATTCGACGATTTTGAGGTGTTGAGTTGAATCCTGAAAGAGTCGTCGTATGTGAAGAGCCCTTGGATGGCGAAAGGCAGGCCTGCTTAAAATATAGAAGGAGCGATGGAATGGATAACGGTGGTGTCCAAAATCGTCAATGACAACCTAGTCTAATAACAGTTGACAGTCAAAGACTAAGCCAGAACAAAGACGCTATATCGAGATGTGGTACTGTGGTTGAAAGACAGTCCAGCAAAGACCAAGGAGGATGCCTAGGCTTATAAGCACGAGACCTACAGATCACCGTCGCATATATACTCGAACAAAGAGAAGCAGTGACAGGACGACGATCGTGGGGCGAGGGGGAAGAGCAAGATACAAGTAGTCTGGCTAAAAGTAGCCAAGGACCCGGCACAAAGGAAGACAAGTGCAAGTGAGTGTACAGAGATCAAAGATGGAGGGGGGGGAGGGATCTGTAAATGGCTCGAGGGGATGGGACATGTCCCAAAAGGAACAGGTACAAAGAAGACGGTGATATCGGCGCTTATGCTTATGGGGGGAGGCCTAGAGAGGGACCTGACCAGATGAGCTAGAACATGATGAGAAGATGAGTCCAAGTGCAAGTCATTGACGAGGATCCCCTGTAAGCCGAGGGAGGACCCTCAATTGATGTGCTGTGCTGGAGATGCATGGTCCCGGGGAGCGGTACGGATGGGATGGGCATCTGTAGCAGCTCCACCAGTTGCTGACTTTTTGACGTAACTAAAGTAGATCCCTGAAGACCCTTGAACACGGATATCTCTTGTACAGTAGCGGATAAAGCAGTCACATAACAAATTCAGACCAAGACCAAGGAAGAATAAAAACGCCTCCTGGAATCCATGACAGCGGGAGAAGGATCGAGGTTTCAAGCCACGGCGTTACTCGCCTAAGGTGGTATCTGAGCACAACATCTTGTGTCAAGTCTATCTGTCAAGGTGTCACAGAGAAGAGGGTGTCGAGTGGTACTGTAAGCAGACTCTATCGCAAGCTGAAATCTGAACTCTTTTGGCAGGGTAGGAACGTCGATGGAACATTGTAGGCTTAGACATACGCTATGACCTAGGGATAAATGCGAATATCGACGAATCAAGATGCTGCAGAAATCTAATTATCCCAGTATCTGCAGAAGATCCCCCAGCAGCTGCCGGACGTGAGGAAAAGTCCACGTCAGACCTGATTGGATTTCTGCTTGTGAAGCACGACTCGGTGAGTGGTTGATTGTGTAGTGGTGTACAGCTCGAGATCTTCGCAAGTGGGTAAATGTGCATTCAGTGTGGAGTTTGTGGAGAAACCCGGTGAAGCAGGAAAATCACCTCTACAGCCCAATAGGGATGTTGGTCAGCAAATGATGGAGCTGTTTCTCTGGAAATCCTCTTCACGCTATTTTGGTTCGGTTTAGACCGAAGAAACCAACTGGAATAAGAAGGCAATAATACCTGCGCCGTCATAGTTTCAGGAACGGCGCCCCTTTTTTCACGGCCCTTTTCTAAGGTTCAGTCGGCTGCTGCATTAGCTACAGAACCCCCCTGAACATCCCCCCGGCTAATGCGCGACGGACCTGAATTTCGAGGAACAAAGTCTCCTATCAAGCTGACTTAAGGACGCCGTCAATGTCAAAAAATGCTTCGAGGACCTCGGCCGGCAGAGACTTGACAGTGATGATCTTCGCTGTCCCGAGACATGACCAAGTGGATTTGTTTCAATTAGTTTTGTCTTCTTTAGCTTCCAAGTCTTCTCTCCTTCTGTCTTGGTCTTGGCGCTGTATATCCTGATCTCCCACCAAAGTCTAAAGACCCTCCCCCAGATTAAGGCACGGCAATTCTTCAGCCCTCTCGGAGGTCTTTCAGAGATGGTTACTCTTGTCGCTTGATGGTCTTTTTTGAGCGACAGTGTCGCACTTGGCACGCGGGGTTCGTTGCCACGACTGGCTTGGCCTTTGAGATAGTGACAGGGGATCCTTGTTTCATGAAAGAGGCTTGGCATCTGGGGCAAAAGATCCATTGTTAGTGAGAGGGGCGCGTTGGAGACGATAGATGCTAAGAGGTGAGAGGGTCCGGAATTAACAAAGACTCGGCGTATTCTGTGCTTGTGAAATGGTAACTAATTAATTAGTAGTGTCAAGCGCGAGTAATTCATCAAGACCAACACCAATAAACCGTTGTAGATCAGTGGATAAGTGCTTTGATGCCCCCAGCGGAATGCCGTCTTTCCGCACTTCTTCCATATCCCACCGTCCGCTAAATACGCCCATCACAATGCTAACGAGCCGTACTCCGAGCGCCTCGCGATCGATTCGTCCTGTCAATGTCAAAACGTCGTCGCTTTGACCGTCAAGTGGAACTTATCAATGAGGGCGTTCATCTTGGCTGACGCTGGCCAAGAGTTCCCTCGCGACTCAAGTTTCTGTCAGATCGACGTCTGTCTTGAGTCTGTATGATGTGAGCGATTGCCAAGGAGAAAGTCCACGTGCGATGCGTGTCACATAGCGTCAGAGGATCAATTGACTATCGCCATTTCCACGCCGCCTCACCTAGTGAGCCAAGGGCAAAGGCAACCTACCTTGCCAAATGTTTCCTTTGACGCCTCTGCCGACATCCTTTCAAGTGTCGCTCGCGCCGGCTTCTTTGACCACGTGCGTAGGACGAGAATCCTTTCCCGCTATGGTAACGATCGTTCCAGCTGCCACGCGAGCAATCAAGGCTTGCTGCAGTTTCGTGTCACGTCCTGTGCATGGTACTGTAGCGGCTTGCTTTAGCATACTTACTTTTCCATTCCCAGCCTAACTGTACGCCACAACGACGGAAAACAGATGAATCAATTTATCCGCGAGCTATATGTCGTGGTGCATGCTATATGTCGCGTTTTTGATACCAGCTAAGATGGTGTTTTGGTCTAGACTTCGACTTCGATCCTTGGATAAGCACCCTTAAACACTCAGGACCTGTAATTGTGTCGTATCGTGCCATTCTGATGCACAGCAATGGCGCAGTCGCCTGATCCTTGTCATCGCAACCTTGAGACCCCAGGTTTTCTTTGCTTTTGCCTTCTTTATCTCACCCGATTGAATGGCAGAATGATCTGGCCCATTGCTTTTGCCATCCCCGCATCGATAGGTAAATGTTACTCGTTCGACAATCTGGTCCCAGCTATTTCTCAAAAAAGCCCCAGATTTCTGGGGTTACAAAAGCTGGGGTAATTCTCAGTCTTCTGGAGGGGTTTTACCCACGAGCCATCAGTTTTCCTTGTTCCTGTTTAGCTCTCAAAGAAACAAATAGCTTCAGGCAATGACACGAAACGTGCTAAACGCAAGGCTTTTGTATGCGGACAGGCCGTCACGCCCGTCTACTAGTGTTCATACTGGTGTATCGCCCAGATTAAAACGAAGGGCGCATTCTAGCGTCTCGTTTAGCATTCCCGGCTAAAATCTACCACTCAATAGCTTTGGGCCAATCCATGCAGCAACGGCAGTCTGTTTTCTAAGTCCTATCAAAGAAGCCATGCCGGGCAGCTACTCAATATAGTAAGGTCTGACACGTACAGACCCTTTAAGCTCTTCTTGGTCTGCGGACGTTTGTCCGGGCGAGGACGAGTCTATGCAGGCACTGAGGCCATCTCTAGTTCCAAGGTTGGCAGCATTGGGACTGCCCCTTTTCTGCCTTGATTCTGTCGCTGTGCCTCTGTCGCAAGGTCGCAAAAGATAGTGCCAAGCTGTTTGAAGGAGTTCCAGACTCGCGAACCAGGAACTTCAGGTTAACCTTGCAAGCAGGGTTGGTTAGACTTTGTGTACTATCAAGGATCCTAGACATATCCTGGTTGTCTTACAACTTTGCTCCAAACTCTGTTTACCCTTCAAATCCTTCGGCCAGGACAACGCTGTCCCTGACCGGGATGTCCTCTCTTGTCACCTGGTCAAAGGTTATATCATTACGTACTATACTTTTCCTGGCAGGGAAGCTATCGTGAGCGCAAATCTACGGCTCAACGCCTCTTTACGTGTGGTCTGTTCCCAATGCAGGGTTACACTGCCATATATTGATGTGAACGATTCGCATCACGTAGCCAATCTACAGGAATCAAGAGTCCGATTGATTGTATTTTATCATGCTAGCGTCGTGTTTTTCACGTTCCTTGCATTAGATTGGTGCGCGATTCTTGCGACGATGTGCCTTTGTAAGTTAGTTTGTTGCCATAGTCCCTGCATAGCTTCAGATTTGATCTAAGATCCGATTCCGGCCAACTTTAGATCCTACTCTTTTCAAGCTTGACCTAATCATTTCTCAAAATATGTTTTCCTTTGTTTGATAACCTATTGAACGAAAACCTTAACTTATTTCACGATTAAGAAGTTTGCGTGACGAGCCTCAAGCCAGATCGCCTTGAATCGTTCATTCCAACACTGACTTGCCACATGCCGCATTACCCGTAGGCCGGGTTTGTCTTGGATGGAATGAGAGGTATCTGCTAGTTTACCTGCTCAGAGCTCGAAATTTTCAATAGTTTGAATTAGTTGTACGACATATCCGAGGATCGCTTTTGCTAAAGCCCTGCTGGGCCATTTGAGCGTGCAGGCGGGTCAGTAAATAATCGATAGTCTGTCTAACTTTAGGATAAGTTACTATAACAATTAGAGTAGATTCTCGGCTCAGGGTATCCCAAAGTGCTTAATATTGCTTTGTTGTCTCCTACCTAAAGTCAGGCAGAGTGCCGATTATTCAGTGGACCGCCTGGCTTGCTCACTTTCGATGACAGTCATGTTCGCATTCGTCTAGAATAACCTATGGAACTCTGTTCCTCCCTTGAGCTAAGATGGCCCAGCATTCGGGCCATTCTCGTTGGGGATAACCCCAGAGTTCTCGTCTGGACTGTTCTTTCATTCTGTGGTTTATCACCCCAAGATGGTTGCGTCGTAACGTCGACGAGTGGGCAATCCAAGGGGACGAACTGCCTTTCAAGGGGTGCTCGTTGTCTATTTTGTGACTTTTCCCTAGGAGCTCGTCAGTATGTAGAAAATAGTGCATTTTCATCCCTTAAGATACCTATACGTCTACAAGAGTGCCACTGGACAAGTGGAACCCAGGAGGATGAGGGAGGGAAGGCATGAAAGAACGACCACATCCCTTCTATCCCGAGACCAAGGAACATAAAGCGCGTCTTTCCGTCTTAATAAATACTGTCGTGGACTCCATTTGTGAAGATAGATAAGGTAGTAGACTGATGGACAGACGAAGGATGCTTGTGGTCGCGTGTGATGCAGCCTTGAACAACAGATTTCACCATAAACAAATATGATTACTAGAATTGCTTAAATGTACTTTTTGTGTCTTGGAAAGTTTTAGGCAATAAGCCGTGCCATACACTGCCTACCTATCCCATTTGATCATCATTAATATTGACTTCTAGCCCGGAGTAGAACCTCTCAGATTCGTGACCTCGACACTATCGACATGCAGAGTCTTGGGAATTCAAGTGCCTTATTTGTGATTAAATAACAAAAGACGTGGGGTTGATTTATAGACCCTTCATATGTTTGTTTCTTTTGACCAGCGCGCTTGAGGCCCATGCATAGTGAAGCAAAACAAACAAGAACAAACAACCACCAACTACAAAGCTTTGGAACAAGTAAAGCATCGGCATTGTTAGCCAGATATTCACCACGAGCAGAGGCCAAAGATACAAAAACACCATAGAGCATGCGTTCTCAGATAATGTAGGCCAATGCAAGGAGGCGGTAACATCTCATCTTCTTACTGTCTGCCGGTGCCCATGGCTGCCTCATCATTCATAGCTTATCATGCAATGTGACTCTTTATTTCGGATATTTCTATGGATAGATTCACCTATGGGAAGAGGATACCGCTGACTATTTATTCGATCTTGGTGGTCATACCTTCTGACTTTGCCTCATCATCTCACCTATTGTCACCTGAAACTACTTGATACTGAAATATCAACTGCCAAAAATGCCTAGATACCCCAAATCCCCCAAGAAGGACGCATCAGATTACTTGTATGACTCTTTAGGCGACAAGACGACCAAGAAAGGAGGCCCAAAACCACAGAAGTATAAAGGCCAGAAGCACGGCGAATACCTTGATTTAGATGAAGATGGCGATGTAACAATAGTCTTCGAGCCTGCAAAGACTGCCCAAACTCAAACCGACCAACAACCTAGACAGCATCGCCAAGAACGCAAGTCGATTCGAAAGGAAGTGGGAGCCATCCACAAAAAGATATTCGACAAAACAAACACTGCTCCCGAAGTACAAGAGTTCTGTTCCCTAGTTGGCGATTTGTACGCGCAAATGCTTGAGTGTGCTTTGGGCGTGCGCGACACGGGGGAGGCAGACAACATGGACTGGCAACCGGAGCCGACGACACCTGTTTATCTGGTTCGAATGACTGAAGAGTTATCCTCTTATCCTGATGGAGCGGTCGTCAGACCTTGGGAGGCAGTGGGCGGAGACTGTGTCTGATGTACATCACTTTGGGTTTTGTAATATTGACGCTCCGATGTTGAAGGTCGGGATTAAGGAGTACCTATGATCATTATATACCGGCAATGATAATACATATACATCTCAACATCAGTTAGCAACGTGTTGTGGTAGATATCATAACCCGGTTCGCTCACTGTATGACAGAGTAGCTTTGCATCCAACTACGATAATGAAAGAAGCCAAATACTGAGTATTATTCTCCGATAAGCTGTGCTTGTGGTTTAACAGGCGAGTGTTGAAGAGCCCCTAGCTGACTCGTTTACTCCTTCCTATCAGAACTTTCTACCTCTTTCCCCCACCAACAAGATCCTCAGGAGAACCTGCTTTGAGCTTCAAATGCCGCCCAAAATCGCCGCCTGCAACCCAGACCATTCATCAACATAGGCACTGATACTACCTCTTATCTAAGATGACGGCCTTTATATTCCTTTCTCCCTATTGCAATTCCATCAGTACCAGCTACATATATTATCCTGAGTTTGGGCCCAAAACGGCTGAGAAGACTGCGCGAGAACGGGTCTAGAAAGCCGAACAAGACCAGCGAAACAAACTACACCGGCAAGTTTACGAAGATTAGGAGGCCTGGAAAGTCTGGTATCTCGCCCACTCGCCAGAGCCACTACCTTACTCCAACCTCAAAAAATGGCAGAAAGCCCAACGAGCCTGGCGATCTTGGGCTGACGAAGCCCCCAATGAGGTATCACATGAGGGACGGGTTGTTATACCTACGCATCTTTACCCTCCGTCCATGCGCTACAAGAACTAGTACTCGACCGATAAGCGCCGCTCACGCTCCAAACATGCACGTACTCGCGAATTCTCCTACACTTCAACGTGGCCTTCGGCCAGCGAGGAAGTAGCGCACTGTCGGTGTTGCGAATGCCGAAAGTACAAGATTTCGGAGAAGCTTGAACGTCTTCCGTTGATCGCCAGGGGTATTGCCATCGCGAGCATGGCTGCCATCGTTCCCACGAATGCAAATTTGGCCGTATTTGAGCACCTGGAGAAGAAAGAGCTGGAAAAGTGAGGGACAAAGCGCGTTGTGATGGATCACTCATCATCCCTTTCCTAGCATGGTTCTCAGCACCTATAACGAGATATGATCATTCCCCTAAGACCCTGGGAGAGCTGTCTCTGGACTCGTTCATGTGTTAAACACGAGATATCGTATAACAGAATACAAGATATCTTGACACCATTACTTTGATGCTTTTTGTGACGTGTCGACGCCCTATGATAATGCATCACAGCCTCTTTTCGGATATCAAACACATATTACACCCAGACCTGAACACTGTAAGGGCTTCAGTCGGCTCAAGTAAACCGGATACTTCAAGTCGGAGATGAAGGAGGGGAAGTGGAAGCCTACAGCACCGATGTAACACTTATTCTGGATCTCGAAGTGATAGCTATGTCAAGAAACTTGTTTGAGGCTAATCTCCCGATCTAAAGGTTCAAGATGCACGTCATCCTCGAACTGGTGTCAATCTCTCTTCCTCATGAACAAGGGATGTCCGTATAGCAGAGCCTCATGGCTACAGCGCAACAGCAGCACAACATCTCGCGATGCAGTGCTATTCTAAGAACAAGACTTCCCGTTTATAGAACCCGAGGACTTGTGAACTGCTGTATGACGTCGCGGACGGTTTCGGCGGGACGATCCCCCACGAGGAGGGTTGGTTGGTCGGTTTAATGTACGGTAGAAAGCGGCTTTGGAAGGGGTTGGCTCATTAACGTGGGGAAGTATGTTTTGCATGTGGATTTGAGGTGATCGATTGAGTCGGATGCTTTTGTCTGGTGATTGTACTGTGCTAGTGTGGTGTAGTTGTGAGTAGTGAGTTGAAGTTGAATAATGGACGGAATATCTCGACTGTTATTCTGCTTGAACCTTGATGCCTGCGCTGTGAAGATTTAATCCATGCCCAAATAGCCCATCCGTCAGCTTGGGCTTCAACAGAGCCAGTTCTTCAACATGAACGTCGTGGTCAGTTACTTTTATACATAGCACACGATGTGCACATTCGCACTCACACTCACCTCATCCCGTCCCGTCCTAGCCTTACACAATGAGAGGGTGCTCCCCGTTAGTTAACATCATTGGTCATCCACCTTTCCACATTTGCACATTGTATTTTTGAATGTGCATGTCTCAGCAGTGAAAATCACCCAATCACCCGCCGATATCTCTCTCCACCTCACTCTAGGCTGACAGCATCAGCTTGACTTTTTGTAATTTGCAAAAAAGAACCATCACCGAAACAAGAAAAGCGAAAAAAACAAGACAGTCTCTGTTTTGCCTCCGTGGCACGACGGGGCAAATGACGACGACGCGATAAGGTGATTCGATTCGACTTGACTCGACTCGACTCGACTTGGCGAAATGACGCCCCCAGTCGAGATGAAACCAGAATCACAAACACAAGAGTCACATGCCTCTCGTCTGGGCCGTTCGATGCACACTCCCCCTCTTTTGGGCGAACTGAGGGGCATCCTTGATGGCGTCAAAGTACCGGTACATGCTCTAACTAAACGGTAGCCCTGGCCTGGCCTGGTGGATCTCCCCGCGAGGCTCGTCCCGAACCCTCTCCTCTCATTTCGTGGCCCACCGTTGGATCATCAGGCCCCGCCGTTTGCGGGAACTACTGGAGCTATTAAATGGTGGGGACAAATTCTCCAGAAAACGTTCATGACAGAACTGAGAGCGTAATGGGGTTATTTATACCTCTCCATAAACATCAACGCCGTCACCGCACAACGCCACTTGAGGCACCATACGTGACAGGTGCTCGCCACAACCAGTTCAAGTGCACTTTGCAACTGACAGTCCAACAGTCCATAGATTCTCTATCATATGCACCCTTGAGTATCTTTTACTCGTCAACCAGATGCCGTTTCCATCAGTCTATATGAACTAACAATCCTTGCCCCTCCTACCAAATCCAAGGGTATATTCACATGCATTACCTCCTTTCTCAGTCAAACAAGAACGGGGTATATCACATCTCACAACCACCCACACTTGCAACAAGGCAATAACCAGACATGTCAAACCCAAAAATAAAACCAAACTAAGGAGTTCCTTGCTGACCTAGGTCGTTGCCTAGTTCTGTTTTGCACCAGACTGGAGCTGGTCTCTGATCCGTACCCAAACTTGATGCAGTAAAAGAAACCATTGACTAACAGAAAATAGCCCAGAGCCTTTTTAACAAACGACTCAAAACAAATAAACGGTAAGAAAGAGAAGAACAACAAGAAATATAGAAGAAAAAAGTAATGGATGGCAGCAGCAGAGATGATAATTGTCGCTAGGCTCATTCCCATGCAGAGTGTGCAACGCTGCTTCCAGCGATAAGACTCTGTCTACCGCCGTGCATACCTGGCGTGTATGTTACCGCCCTCGAAAGCCGATGCGTTCCAACTATCGATCCATCATTAGAGTGCTCACTCGTCACCAGGTTCATCATCTCATCTGACAAGTGTGCACCCTGATCATTCCACCAATAACGCAGCACGTCCCTCTGCCAACGATCAGGGTCACGAATTTGAAGCATCCGGTTTCTGGTAAATGTCCAGTGGAGAAGGAATGCGTTGGCTGGTGACAGGCGGAGCTGATGTAGAAGCCACCGGTTGATGAAGTCCCCTTTCCCGCCCTCTTCGTGGTCCACCATTAGTCGGTCGATAGCATACTCCTTGGTTGCGAGTTGCATACGATTTGTTTTCGTAGGGTCGGTCTCTGGCAATGCTGCTGCTGCCTTGAGTGCCCCACCGGGTGTTAGAGGGCTTCTTTGGGCCATGACATGTTCAGGTTGGCTTAGGAGGACAGGGAACGTAGGATGGGCAAGACTCGACCAGCTGCGCAGTATTACAGAGGTGTCATCGAGATCTATATCTTCGTACCCGTTCTCAGGGTATAAGAGATAAGCAACTCGCGCCGACAGATGCTTCTGCATAACCCTCTTTTCCTCACACAGCTTCCGAAGACTCGCCACCTGATTTTCCAGGCCGACAACACTACTCCGCATTTGTTCCTCTTCCAATGGGAACTGATCGAAGAATTCGATCTCAGTTTCATTCAGCTCCATTCCGGCTGCAGACTTCATCTTCAACTTGTCCTCGTGTTGTTCCTTCAGAAACAGTAGCTCCTCATGCTCCTCCTTGGCGTTCATAAGGTCGCCGATCGTCGCCATAAGATCGACGAATAGAGGATGCAGGTCCTCAGGTGGACCATCAGGAGAGATGCCTATCAGGTCGTCTGGCATGTTCATGTTCTTATTCTCATCGTCGTTGAAGTCGTCCTCAGGGAGCCGTTGAAGGGGAATCGTCTGGCCTACCGCTAGCAAGCTAAAGAAGCGAATCTCTAGCTTGTTCAGCGTTTCTTCTTCTTCGTCAAGTGTGACCTCGAAGTCTTCATAGTCGTTTTCGGAGGCTTGGTACTCATTTCTTAGGCGCTGGAGATCTGCCAGGCGTCGTTCCAGTGTGCCAGGCGTCGTTCCCATTTGTCCTCGTTGAGCGACAAACATGGGCCGGATGATACCCATAAAAGCGTTGTCCGCGTCGTCTCTTTGTCGACGCAGATCTCTTAGTTTCTTTCTTTTCTTTGCCATCCGGCTCTTAATATCGTTAAGTTTGACTCTTTGGTCCTTGAGTTTGGTCCAGAGTATTTCCAGCGTTTCTTCTGATGGAGCAGATCCCCTCGAAGCATGACTCTTGGCGCTGTCGAAGTTTTCCAAAAGAGGATCGGGGTTAATATCCATATCCAGTCGGTCTTTTGGCGCACGATCTCGTTCATATTGAGAGATCCAAGTGGTTATGCGGTTCGTCATAGATGTCTTACGATTTTCCCCTTGTAAGTTCAAACTGGATGCAGTTGGAAATAGGGGAGGAAACTGCCGCGAATTTCTGAGGGCGAGAGAATCCTCATCCGATGTAGAATCAGATATAGAATCAGAAGTAGATGCCACATCATCAATCAATCGCGGAATGGTATAAGTCGAAGAAGCAGATGTTGAAATTGTGCCAACGAGGTCAAGTTGGGTCGGTATTTTCGGAGCTAGACTACTCCTATCAACCAGCTGACGGGTGCTGCGCGGTGGTCTGAGGTTAATGGGCCCTTTTGGTGCCCTCAGACCAGGGCTTTGATGCCATGTTGGTACGTTAGTGGAAGCTTCAGGTGCGGAACCAACCGTCATTCGAAGAGGCGGCGCTGGTGGGATTTCTCGAGGCGGCTGTTGCTGGAGTGGGATTGTTTTACGTTGATAATTGGAAGACGGGCGAAAGTTCAATACAGGTGGAGGTGGAGGGGGAGGCAGAAGTGAATATAATTTAGTACGGAGATGGATTGACGTGGGCGGAAACGGCGGCGGTATCATGGCCGGAGGTCGAATATGAGATGTCGGCGGCGGAGGTGGTTGAGATGGGTGAAGGCCAGCTTCCCGTGGTGGTGGTGATGGAGGTGGCGGACCCGACGTATCCATGCCGAGTTTGCTGATGATGCTTGCCTGAGTGGATGCCGTTTGGTATGAAAACACAGCATCGTCGTGCTCGGTGGCATCAGATATGGGCGCGCTCCTCGAGGCATGAGGAGAGGCCGGCAGAGTACGCAGGGCCAGGTAACGAGCCTCGCCCTCGCCCTCGACCCGGTCTGAGCCAGGGGGACGGACATGAGTCCCAGGTACAGGAAGGGGAGAGGTGTGAGGATGAGGGCGATGGTGATGCGAATTTTGGTGGATTCGGGCGTAGCTCGAGTGGTTGTCGTACACTGCGGCATCCATCGACGTACGTATGATCAACAGAGCTAGGGAAAAGAGACGAACTCATGGGAACTGGAAGCGGTCTATCCATCTCTCTGGTGACTTGACGAGACGATCAATGCCGAGCCGAGCGCTGAGGCTCTTCGTTCTTGCAGAGGGGACGACGGGATAGGTACGCGAAAGGAAGAAAAAGGGAGATGACGGGGGAGATGACTATCAGTCAAGGGTTTGCTTTTTTCCTTGGAGACTTTGGCGGCTGATTGCACGTTGGGAATGGAAGGTAACACAACAAGGTTCAGGTTCTAGGGGAAAGATCCCGGTGTCTAGGGGTTGCGGCCACTAAAAGTTAGCGCCTAAATTTGGAGAGAATGGAGAATGCATGCGGGAGCTGTTGGTTTATCCATTGACGACTAGCGACAACAGCGCCTGTTATCTCATGATCAGTGTTGGCCAAATAGAATGTGACAGCAGAGCGTGGGAGGGGAAACAATTGAGTCTCCTCGCGTTTATGCGAGACGCTGGAGACATAAAGGGGACGTACTAGGGGCTTTTAAGGCAGCCCCCCGACGTAGCGTATGCAACCCGGTGCTTTTGATAGCAACGGAACAGGGAGACTTGTGTATACCGTCCATCTTTTTACGGAAACGAGCTCGTTCCTAACACCGTTTTTAAAACTGTCAACGGGCAACTGCAAGTTTACTTTGAAGACGTTTCTTGCGTCTCACGTCGTTGGTCAAATGCTTTGAGGCCCTCAGCTAATCTCCTGTATAGCCTTGCCAGTGGATGTTCAAACCGACACTGTACTATTTTCACTGGCTTGTCTTTCCATTGGGCCAAATGCTACTAGAGCCTCGTCATTGTAACTCTACCTCGACACCAACAACTACACCCTGCAGTCATTCCCGATGGACGCCTTCTAAAATCGCTCACTCCCCCCCAACTCGTGGGTTGATCCAATACGCTCTCGGCTCTTTGCATATTGCCCATGTCTTTCCGTCTTGCACTTTGTATCCGGAGGGGCGTGCTCCTCCCTTTGGTGCCTGTTCAAGATGAGATGCCCATATCACTGTTCTCAAGAGCCCACAACTTGGCGCCTTTACTGGGGTTATCTAAGACCGAGCCGCCTCTGCTTGTTGGAGTCTTTTTCTTGACCCTTTTTTTGCCCTTTTGCTGGCACAGAGAAGACTTAGCTAAGGGTCTCGTCATGCGAGTTTGCATGTCGGCTCTTCCTAGGAACCCCTCCATGAGTCCACCTCCTCCACTTGTTGCATCCATCCCCACTCGACTCTCGTTCTGTTACTCGCTGGCTGATGCGCGACATTAAAGAAATGCTGGACTGCATTGTCAAAAGCGACTGATAAGCTGCAGTTGCCGCTCAGTTGTCCACCCTTCGAGCACTCCGGTTCTATCTCTTGTTTTCCGCCCTTCAAGGCCGACGGAACTGGGAGATTTGTTGTGACTCAAACCCGTTGACACCAGGCTGCACGCCATTTGCTCGAGGCAGTGCTACAGCTCCTGCAGCCAAGCTGGTATTCCTGCGGTTCTCATTGCTAGCCTTTCCTCACCATCATCGCGTATGGTGCGGGCAGATGCCGGTGTTTCTGCTGTACAACCATTTCAACCAACCCGCCTTCAACAGCTATCCCGACTTCTGGTTCACCAGCAAGACCACCACGAGAAGCGCACGAGATACCCCTTCAGCAAATTCTATGCACCTCTGGAGCGACAATCCTAGTTTTGGCGGCATAATCTGACCTACTTACCCCGACGTACATACGCCACAGGCAGCAAATCCTTACCAGACACTGGTCGACCTCACCCAGATACAGAAGGGGCAGGAAAGCACTAAAAGTAAAGACGAGACAGTCCTCCCCACCAAATCTGTCGATTGCTGTCGTCTACAACAATCCCATTCACTCCCGATCTTCGCCAACGTACTTCAAGAAACCCAACGAGGGCCCTGATCTCCGTCCTCGTGCAACCAAGCTGCAACTTCCTTGTCCGATTTATACCTCGAATGAAAAGCTGAGCCGCATTCCTTATTAGCTAGCTAACTTATCGATTTACGGCTCCACTGCGTGGCTTCCGACTCTCGTTCATTTCTATTAAAGCCCCCAGCCCACCATCTTCTCAACTCTCGGTACTCCCAGGCTCGAAAGTTTAAAGCTGTAGGTTTTGAACGGCAGTGAGCCCTGGGTCTTTCGAGGTGACGGGCCTCGAGCTTTGGATATTAGTCACTGCGCGTTGGTCGCATATTGCAAAGCCAGACGTTTTTGTCGGTTTCGATTTCCTCGTCTGGAGATTTCTCTACTCATTTGATTCACTGTTCTATCTCTGCATTCGACATACTCTCTTGGCTATTGTGTCGACTACATTCTCATCCTATCCCCTCGCTCACCTCTCAAATCTTGCGATCGAGTCGTGGAATCTAAAGGCGTTACTTCCATGCGCAAAATGCCACCATGTATCAAACAAGCAGAACAAGAGGGAACGATTGGTCTGAATGGATCTGGAACCCTGATTATCAGCAGTACTATCGCCAGCGGAAAGACTCCTCCGGTCCGTTTGTCGTCTCATTTCGTCTTTGTTGTCACCTTTGCAAAATGCTAATATTCTACCATACAGGCAATCCGATTTACCAGTGGCAGAGCGAATATGAATATGAGGCTGTTCAAGTACCTCGAACCCCTGTGGAACAGATTACCCAGCAATTTGAGACAGTAAACCTCCAAAGTCCTGAGCAAACCGTTGGAGAAGAGCAAAACTGTAGGTCTCTTATTGGGCTGACCCACTATACACTTCTCGTTGTTCTATATCTTCTGTTTCCGCAGCCCATCATGAAGTTCTTACTAATCTGTTCAATGGTCTAGATGATGAATACTCTGTTGAGAGCGGCACGTCGTCGAGATCAAAACCCAAAGCCTCGAGCAGTCGGAAGTCGAGATCTTCCAAACATCCCAGTAAAAAGGGGAAAGCGGTCGCTTTGGACGAAACCGAGGAGAACGAGGAGCAAAACGAAGAAGATTATTATACTAAGCACCGAACAGCCGTCGAGCCAGCCCATGATAACTTTTGTGAGCGAGTCCAAAGATTCTGCGACATACTTGCACGGTACGTTTACTAACTTCTTTAGATTTCGATTCTGATACTGGTCGTTTTCTCACATATCAACAGAGTGGACAAGGTACGTTAGATGTTTGAACCTTACTTCTTTACGAACAACACTCACCCTGTCGTAACAGACCCCAGTGAGCACTATGTAGATGATTCAGCAGGAAAAGAGGATGAAGAACTTCTGGCGGCCATTGCACAAAGTAGATACTATACTCGTGATCCGTATCAGAGCGGCGAGTCCTCGGATGCCTATGCTGCATATGGTGCATACGGTGTGTTGCTTCGATCTCAGATAGTGAGCCAGCTTGCTAACAGCACATACTAGAAGTTCAAGATGAGGAAAAAGATCCAGAACCATCTGCGCCCGCAGGTAACTTAGATCACATCGTGAGCACTGCCGGCGATGTCGAACAGCTAGATCCACGTATGCCTGTTCGTTCGGTGTAATTAACAAGTCATGAGCTAACATATCTCTAGGGTATCGAGTCACCAATTCAACGGCTTTTCAACCCGGCGAGGCAGGTCAATCTAGTAATCATATTTTCTCAAGCATGCTAACCGCTCAACAGGTTTTCAAGGTCTTGTGGCCGGAACCGGCTGGCGGGGCGGGGGGAGCAGCCAGTATTGCGGAGGAAACGGTCTACCGAGATCAGTACGGAGGTCGAATCTTTGTTCATTTCCGCCGTTTCATTATAGTCGCGAATGATCTTGGCCATTGCACTTGCATGTGAGTATTGTAGCAGTCAGGCCCCAGTATTCTTGAAACTTGTGCTAATAGGCCAGACCTATCTCGACATACGGGCGGAAAGGTTGCAGAAAGAGCGGTGTCAAGGCTGAGCAACACGGCATCGTCACCGAAAGCAGCAATCGAAAGCCTACCGCTTTGTCAGGTGAGCCCAAGCTCGGGTTTCCTCCAATTCGGGTGCACATCTATGAGCAAGGTGAAAGGATCTCGAAAGAGTCCCGAGTCAACTACTCAAAACTCACAACTGTAGAGCACAATGTCAAGGTGCTCTTCATCGGCCGGGTAGTAAGCAGTGATTGGGATATCGTCACCGAAGCCGTCAATACCAGCTGGGCCAACAAAATGCACAGGAAGAAGCATCGCAGTTAATGCCCCTGTGAACAACCCTACCACTCACGATTCATGGTGCCTGCGCAGGCGGGTCCCAGCGAGTGTCATTAACGACATTCTCATATATACGTTCCCCAGGATTTGCCAGTCTCTGGCATGTCCCTGCAAAACTTGTCTCGACAGCTTTGCGACCTCGAGAAAACTTCGACATGGACCTACAGTTTAGTATCCAGACATGCTGCCTGGATTGTCCAATCAGTTTCTGGCTTTGACGCTGGAAACCCTCGCGCACCCGGGTGTATACATGGTACACAACTGTGTCTGTACAGGGAAGCTACTCTTGGCATTCTTGGTTCAGATTCTTGCATACGTTATCAATTTCTCTGTCAATCGACGAATGAGCGTTTTTGGATACTCTGTTCTATTGGACAAGGTCTTTTTATTTATTCTTAAGCAATATGACAGCATGTGTAGGCGGGGACAGCACGCAATTATTGACAAGTGTTGAGGAGTACGGTCTTGGAATATGATGATTTCGGACTTTTCTCTTGTTTTCTCTTCTCTTCATCTACATCAATTGCGGAATGTTTCACGATGACGTTCCCACCTTCTGAACAGGTTGGCATATGAAGAGGTTGAAGCTTAAGAGTTGGAAGGCCGAGTTGTCGCGGTGATGTTGCTAAGAGGCTTCATAGTGCATGCTGTGAGCGCATCATTACAATTATTGGCCGTGATTCGTGCATAGTTCATTGCATAGCTGCTTTTTCGGCATATTTCATTCGGAAATTGTTTCAGACCTGAAATTCCGAGATGAGAAACTTAAGCAGAATGAGGATAAAACAATGAGAATACACAGTCTAAGAAGAAATAGACGCTTCCTAGTTGAAGCTCAAGTACTCTCAACTGGTTGCCGAGAGGGACCCACTAAACGGGCATCGTGCCTCGGCATCTTGTTCCCCGCAACCGTAGAGGCACGTCTACCTTAACTAATGAACCCCGGCCGTACCCCAGGTCAGTTAAAACTCCGAGGCTCAAGGCTCGCCACGAATATCAAGGGGGAGACGTTGCCCATTGATCTTCCTGTCTATATAAAATAACTCTTCCTCCTTCATCCACGAATTTTGAAACTTGGTTCATCGCATTGTGAAAGTTATAAAGTTACAGCTCCAGACGTCACCCCTTTATATCAACGTCATTGCCTTTGTGTTATCCATTTCATTACTTTTTTGACAGAGCCACCAGCAAAAACATCATGGCCGAAGCTCAGTTGGAAGATTTCCCCTCGCTCTTCTCCCTCAAGGGTAAAATTGCCGTCGTCACTGGTGGTTCCCGTGGTCTTGGCCTCCACGCAGCTTCAGCGTCAGTCACACATTTAACCCAGCTCTGAGACGCGACTGACAATATCTCAGATTCCTCCAAGCGGGCGCATCAAAGGTCTTCATCTCATCCCGCAAGGCCGCCGCCTGTGAAGCAGCCTGCAAGGCTCTCAATGCGCTTCCCAACCTTTCGCCCGGCGCGGTCGCCATCTCAGTGCCCGCAGACTCGGCAAAGGTCGAGGGCGTAGAGAGCCTGCTTGAGCAGGTCAAGAAGCACACAGATCGCGTGGATATCCTCTTCGCCAACGCTGGTGCCACGTGGGGTGAGGCTTTTGACACGCATCCCGACTCGGCTTTTGCAAAGGTCATGGACCTTAACGTCAAGGCTGTGTTCAACACGATCCGTCTGTTTACGCCACTGTTGGAGAAGAGCGCTTCGTTGAAGGATCCTAGCCGTGTCATCATCACTGCTAGTGTTGCAGGACTGGGTATCGGCACGATTGGAAAGCAGGGCACCTACGGCTACTCCGCTAGCAAGGCGGCTGTCCTCCATCTTGGACGTAACCTGGCTGTCGAGCTGGGACCCAGACACATCACCGTCAACTCCATCTGCCCTGGTTTCTTCCCCAGTAAGATGGCCAACGGGCTTTTGGCAATGTCGGGCGGTGCTGAAGAGATTGCCAATGGCAACCCTATGCGTAGACTGGGTGTGCCTGAGGATATCGCTGGCGTGGTGGTGTATCTTGCCAGTCGGGCAGGATCGCATGTCAATGGCGAAGGGATTGCTATTGATGGCGGTGCGATGTGGCAGCGTGGAGAGCTCCTTGTGGGCTCGCAGTCGAAGCTGTAGGGTTAATGTAATTCAGCATTGTAGGATATGGTTGGTTTAGTTCATATGAATACAGGTCGCATTAGACGCATTTATTCTATGACTATTTCTTTTATTCTCATCGTGATATATCATTAAGAACTAGTCGCATCCAGTGGCTTACGAGCCAGCCAAGTACTCGCTTTGTAAGTTGTCTGCAGAAGACTTTCAGGATCATGGATGTATGGCGCATCAACACCAGTCTTGTGCCACTCAACTACAAAGTCCATCTTCTCTAAAAGAGCAATAACTTCATCGTCAGTCAACTCAAAGCTTCCTGGATCCGCAATGCCAGATGAGTTCTTTGGATCGTGCTCTGCATCGCTATCCTGTCCATGATTTCCTGGGGCATTGTTCTCAAAATGCCACAGTAACGGTCCCACGTTGATGAGAACGCCTCCAGGTCGAAGGCAGTGTCGGATGGTTTCGAGATACCGGATTAGATTAGGCGCTGTGTCAAGGAAGAATACGCTGGCCACGGCATCGTACTGTGCTTCATGGTCCTCGTCGGAGTAGAGGCAGAGAAAGTCAGCGGCGCACATGGACATTTCTCCCTTGTTGGGTGTGGCAGCCAGGACTGAGGCAGGATGAATGTCTGGGACGCGGTAGCTTCGGAGGTGGTTTGCCCGGTTTAGATGGTTGGAGAAGCTATGAACCCAAGGGTAAATGGTATGTTGTTCAGTCGCAGGGCAGCAGTTGAGGATGTAAGATGAGGCGAGGAGCTGGTGATAGGAGATTTCGTTTCCCTCAGCAGAGTATCCGCTGGCAACCAGATCAAACACTAGTCTTCCTAGACCGGCCCCCGGTACCAAAACTTTTAAAGGAGACGTATCTGGATGCGTCTCCTTTTCTGCTGCCAGGGCCTTCATGATAGGGCCATAGCTAGCCTCTCTCTCTGCAGCTCCCGCCGCGGTCCAATCCCGGTAGAACTGACGGATAGTGCTTCTCGCCTTGTCAACATCAGAATGTTTCGCAACCCCAGCCCATTCTTGAGGCATGGTCGGTTCTTTACCTTCTGGGTCAGTTGTCATCATGCGGAACGACTGAAGGCCAAAGCGAGCGATGGTACGAGACAACTCGGCGTTCTCATCGATAGCATCATCGGTCTTCTCGAGGGTCTCGAGAAAGTTGAATGGAGGTGCAGCCAGAAGTTTCCATTGCTCTTGAGGAAGGGCGTAGAAGGCTTGGCGTCGGAGGTGAGTGACATTGAAGTGGGAGACTTTGGAGTATTGGCTATGAACATCTCAGTACGGGTGTTGCAATGGTCTTCTAGAAAAGCCAAAGCATCTCAGTGAAACCACTGAAGTTTCCATTCGTATCCGTGACGGATTTAAGCATGAATAGCATTCAGCTCAAGGGAGTTCGAGTATCTCGCCTTTGGGTCAACTCACAAGAATGAATCCAACGCACTGAATATAACACGAATCTCCTCAGGATCCTCAACATTTTCTTCTACGCCGCCCCAGGTGCTGTCATCTGGGACTATCTCAATGTGGTGGCCATCGTCAGATTCAGCCATGGCAGTTGGCTTAGAAATAGTTATCGATATGTTTGGTGCAAGTAAGGGTCATGGCGGGGTAGAAAGGAATGTGAAAGAGAGAAAGAGAGCAGCAAATGTTGAACTGAATTTATGGTGACTAAGAAAAGGCCTCGGTTCGGTGAACTAATCGCAAAAATCGATGGAAGAATTTAAAGAAGAATGAAGTAGAAAAGATCAAAATGAACTCATATCGCTCACTTCATACAAGTCGATAACAATTTTTGCGGACCCCGAATGTGTTTGCGTGGGGTTGAGGAGATCATGTGATTGCGGTTTTCAGCGAACCTACGACTTGATAGTAGCAACCTGAGAATAAAGCAATATTTCTATAGAATAGTCACTGGATATTTGCAGTCTTCATTGTAAGTAATTACAAAATGCTTTGGTAGAAGATACACTTTCTTACATCCAATCCAGTCACGTCACAGAGTTTGACAAAGAAGCAAATCTCATCTCACTCAACTCTACTCGACGTACACGACCCAGCTCTGATAACGTTATCGGCTCACTCTACCTACATCACTCACATTCTCATAATAGACAATACAAAATCTCAACACCTCGACCTTCCCAGTCTTGAGCTTCACTCCCTATATCATCATGGCCACAGACGCAATCGAGCTCTCCGTGCCCCTCCCCCGCTCTCTAGACACCCGCATCTACATCCGCCTATCCACAAAAGCAAAGTCGATCGTGCTATTCTTGACCACAGCGTCACAAGACGAACTCGCTGCCCCTGTATCACTAGGCTCCTTTGTTTATGCGCTGCCCAACGTGAGTACGGCCCGTTTTCTACGCAGGTGACACTTTGCTGATCCAGTCCTATGTTATAGAGACTTGACCAGGCACAGCCGCTGTCGACGACCTTCTACTCTTCTGAGGCGTCGGTCGAGTTCACGACGCGCTTGGCAAAACTCCTTGCTCGCAAGACACAGCTCCCGGTTTATGTGACCAACTCGATGAGTTTTGCTAATGCCGGTATGGGCGGTACGGTGGAGGAGGAGATGGAGGCTTTCAAGACCATCGTTCAAGTTATCTTGGGGCGGCTACAGCAGTCGGATACTAAGTCAACTGCGGTCTAAAGAGATCATGCAACACTTTTCAGAGATGTGCGATCCTATCTAATGGTTCGGGGATGACTTTTTTAAATGAGGTCCTATTCTTTCCATGGCTTTAACCTTTGTCGATGTCGAGGTGTCAAAAGGGATTTTCGCCAACAGGTACAGGGCCATTCAAAGCTACGGCGTACCGCTTCACTCATGTCACCTAGTAACGAAGCTGTCAAAGAAGCATTGGGAAAATTACTACATGACCACGCACGATCCCGGATGATTCCGTCGTGGTACACGCAGGCAGATGGCTTGAGACAAATGTTTGTCATCTGGCGGGCATGCGCGTGTGATACCAGAACAGCCCGCTGTCTCCATTGCTGAAGGAGGCTTGAGCTGAGATATACAGCTGATTTAGCCCATTAAGAAATGAAGAGAGGTGCTTGATGTTGTTTCATGATTGAACGGCCCGTCATTAGCATCCTATGTCATGATTGTAGCTTCAGTGACCTCATGTAAGCTCTGTACCTCCACAAAATTGAGCAGATCTCGCTTTCAATCTCAATTTTACCAAACTACAGACCGCTCCATGCGAATGGCAACTGGCTGGGAGACAGTGTCGCACCCGTGATACATGATATTGGAGACTGGTGCAACACTAAGCTGCGCGGCACTTAGGACGAGACTGATCTCGCAGTGACGATTTGGCGAAACTGAGAGCGAAGAACATCCAGATGAAAGAGTTCTATCCTCATCTTGAGTAATTTATGCATTGGTAGTAGCAGAGCCGGGAAGAAGATAACCGATACAGCAGCAAGACATACAAGAGTATTCTGAGACTTCAAGTGACATTTTAAGTTTGGGCATCATTGGCGCTTTGACAGCTCAGGAGACCTTTAAATATGCCTGGCCATGTCTCGGCCCACGCCACGGCCCGTTGCAGGCGTTGAGGATGAATGATTCAGGGCCAGAGGCTTAGAATTGTTGGATGATAGACCCAAACAAGCGTCTCATTCATTGACTTCACTTGGATCAATTAAACGCTGGTTGGTTTATCCTAGCAGGCAGGTCGGTAAGTAATCTACACTGTGCCTAACTTCAGGTAGGAGTTGCTAAAATAAATCAGGTGCTTTACTAGATCTTTAGCCCGAGATATGCTCTAATTATTATAACAACTCATCCTAAAGTTAGGCAAAGTGTCGATTATTTACTGGACCGCCTGTCTAGCTTCGGCGATCCCCGCAACAAAGCGTTCCTTTGTCCTGCGGGTTATCGTTGTCGCACCCCGCGCCACTGAATTTTTTTTCTCTTGACTGGACCCTGATTTTGGCACCCGCTGAGGTGTGCGTTTCAGGTTATCTTTGGGTGTCCATATCGTATGAGAAGACCTCATGTTCTTTCATCTCACCATCACTATACCTAAAGTGGTAGAAAGTCCCTCCTACCCTTTCAGCCTCCGCTCTCTCCTCACTCCTCTACACCAAAACTTCGTAGGTTCCTTCTTTTGGTGGGCAGCTGAGCTTCTTCAACTCTAACTTTGAGATTCGCATCAACCTCTTCCACCTATTGTGCCTTTTTCTTCGCCCTAGCGTCTGCGACGCCCCACGTCTCATCACTCTTAGTGTCATCACTACCAGCCTCAAAGGCGACAATCCCTTGGAAAAGAAGAGAAAAGAAACGCTGGAACGCTGGGTGAGTTGACTTGAGCTTTCAAGTGTGGCCCCACGGTGTTGCACATCCCTGTATCGGAGGGGCACATTCGCTTCTCGCCCACTACCATCCCAGCCATATCCCATACTACGGATACTTTATCCCACTGTCCTGTAGTCCACCGCTCGCCTCTCCCCTCCTCAGAGCCCTATTGTCCTTTTGTTGAGCATCGTCTTCGCTGAGCTTTGCGCATTGCTAACCCTCGACGAGTAGGAGCTGCGGAGCTTCGCTCATGTGAAAGTTGTTCACACAAAGTCCTCTTCTTGCTTCTGCGCCCCTCTTCCCTCTATACCCGCCTTCTGCGACGCTCAAAGACGCTGCTCAACACTACCGCAGCCATGTCCTCCTGGAAACCCGCCCCCGACTCGCTGCAGCAGCTTGCTGCGTGCCTCAAGGACTCTCTTAGCGGTTTCGACAAGACTGCTCAGAAGCAGGCTGACTTGGTAAGCCTTTCTCTATTAATCGCAATGTCGGCGCCGACCACGAACTAATCATGATCTCTGCAGATGCTTCAGCAGGCCAAGAACTCACCTGACATCAACAACTACCTCGCATACCTCTTCTCGAACTCCTCACCTCCCGATGGCCTCCAATTCTCAGAGCAAGATTTTCACCTGGTGCGGTCCGCCGCCGGCATCATGCTTAAGAACAACGTTCGAAGCGAATGGAAGGATATCCCTGAATCCAGCCTCCAACTCATCAAGCTTGCGGTCCCCATGTGCCTGCAGGATAAGAACTCGCAGATTCGCAACTTCGCAGGAAACATCGCAACGGAAATTGTTCGTCGCGGCGGCCTGCTAAGCTGGCCAGAATTGCTGCCTCAACTTTTGGACTTGGTTGGCAATACATCCGGACAGACTTCTAATGAGGCTCAGGAGGGCGCCATGTCTGCTCTAGCCAAGATTTGCGAGGATAACTTCCGTCAGTTGACCAAAGAGGTCAATGGTCAGCGACCTCTCAATTACGTCCTTCCCCAGTTCATTGCGGCCACCAAGAGCCCGCTGCCCAAAGTCAGAGCTGGTGCTCTGACAGCTATCAACGTCTTTACACCTCGAGAATCCCAGGCCATGCTCAACTCCATCGATGACCTCCTCCAGCATTTATTTATCTTGGCCAGCGACAGCAATGTTGATGTTCGACGACAAGTGTGCCGCGCCTTCGTTCATCTAGTAGAGACTCGACCTGATAAGCTCCAGCCACACATCAGTGGCCTCGTCGATTATATCATAACTCAGCAGAAAGGCGAAGATGAAGATCTGGCATGCGAAGCCGCCGAGTTCTGGCTAGCTGTGGGCGAGCACGATAACCTGTGGAGGGCACTGGAACCGTACATCAATAAGATTATTCCGGTCCTGCTCGAGTGCATGGTGTACAGTGGCGAGGACATTGCCCTTCTTGGAGGCGCTTCGGACGACGAGGAAGAGGAGGATCGCGAGGAGGATATTCGACCGGCATTTGCCAAAAAGGCTCTCGCGCGAAAGGCCAACGGCGAGGTGAATGAGTCTGCTGATCCATCTCAGAACGGCAACGCTTTCGAGAAGCTTGCAGGCATGGATGAGGATGTCGAGGAGGGAGAAATTGACGACTACGATGACGGTGACGACGCCAACCCCGACGAAAAGTGGACTATCCGCAAATGCTCCGCCGCCGCTCTCGATGTTTTCGCCCGCGATTTTCAAGCCCCCGTTTTCGAGGCCATCTTCCCTTACTTGTCACAGCACCTCAAGCACGACGAGTGGCCTAACCGCGAAGCCGCTGTCTTGGCCTTGGGCGCCGTTGCTGAGGGATGCATGGACGTTGTCGTCCCTCACCTTCCCGAGCTTGTGCCCTACCTGATCTCTACACTCGAAGACTCGGAACCTGTCGTGAGACAAATCACCTGCTGGACCCTCGGTAGATACTCGCAGTGGGCCGCCAATTTGGAGGACAAGGACAAGGATCAATTCTTCCTTCCTTTAATGGATGGCATTCTCCGACACATGTTGGACAAGAACAAGAAGGTCCAAGAAGCAGCCGCATCGGCTTTCGCTAACCTCGAGGACAAGGCGGGCAAGATTCTGGAGCCTTACTGTGGTCCCATTATCCAGCAATTTGTTCGCTGTTTTGCCAAGTACAAGGACCGCAACATGTACATTCTTTATGACTGTGTACAGACGTTGGCGGAGCACATTGGACCTGTTCTGGCCACCCCAGAGGTATCGGGCCAGCTAATGCCTGCCCTGATTGACCGATATAACCGCGTGTCGGATCAATCTCGGGAGTTGTTCCCTCTCTTAGAGTGCCTCTCTTATGTGGCGATGGCACTCGGTGATGCGTTCGCTCCCTATGCCGAGTCCATCTTCTTGCGATGCGTCAACATCATCCATATCAACCTAGAGCAAAGTCTGGCCGCTGCCAGCAACCCGGCGCTCGACCAGCCTGATAAGGATTTCCTTGTGACAAGTCTGGATCTGCTCAGCGCAATCATTCAGGCCCTTAACGACGACAAGTCGGCTGCGTTGGTTAAGAGCTCACAGCAATCCTTCTTCGAGCTGCTCAGTTTCTGCATGGAAGACCCCACCGACGAAGTTCGACAGTCTGCCTATGCCTTGTTGGGAGACTGCGCTCGATACGTCTATCCCCTACTACAGCAATACCTCCCCACCATTCTCCCCATTCTCCTCAAGCAGCTTGATATGGACAACGTTCTGGATGAGGATATGGACAGTGGGTTTGGCGTGATTAACAACGCTTGCTGGTCGGCAGGCGAAATATCGATGCAGCACAAGGAAAACATGGGTCCTTGGGTGCAGGAGCTCCTTCAGCGATTTGTTGAGATCATTACCAACCCCCGCGTTCCCAAAGCTCTGAACGAAAATGCCGCCATGGCTCTGGGACGACTTGGATTGGACAACTCTGAGCAATTGGGACCTGCTCTGTCGACTTTTGCTGAGGAATGGATCAGCACCATGAGCGAGGTGGAGGCAACCGAGGAGAAGGCGACAGCTTTCAGGGGATTTTCGATGATCGTGGGACGAAACCCCCAGGCCATGGAGAAGGAGTTGCTTAACTATTTTACGGCCATCGCCCGGTATCGTGACATGAGCCTGAAGAGCCCAGTCAGGCAGGAGTTGCACGAAGTCTTCCAGAAGGTAAGTTTGACTGCAGTTACTCGTTCGTTCTACAAGCTAATGTTCCCTAGGTCATCGATATCTACAAGCAAATAATCCCAGAGTTTAGCAGCTTTGTTGGTCGCCTACAACCACGAGACCGGCAAGCTCTGGAGGCGCATTATTCCCTGTAATTGGGATTGGTGATTTGTCTCGGTCTTTTTTTTTTCTTCCTTTTTTCGAGTGAATGCCTCACGGTGGAAGCGGAAGGTTCATCATTATTACATAGTTATAGATAGCACTGGTTCTTGATCGCAGTAGATAGCATGGTACGGGTTGCATGGCGAAGTTCAAGGGGGCGACGAAAAGTCTTGGGACATTTATTGATGTTGATACGATGGTATGAACTGACGAGGGCTGCGATATTTGTGGGTGGAAGATATACCTGATGCAGACTGGAGATCGACTAGGAATGGGAGAATGGCAGCGTGATCTGCCACAAGTAGATAGAAAAACTCGGGTTCATGGGGAGAGTCGGTGGGCATTCATGGGGTTCGAGTTAGATAGATAGGCTATTGATGCAAACTGAAGCAACTACCATTGAAGCGTTTGTGTTGACAATTATTGGTTGGACGCACCACCGTCATAGTGTTTTGACGTTGGAGACTGGTTTTATGTTCGGATCATCACAATCAAGTATCACAACGCGAAAGACAATCCCTTCCTATGATACACCATTCGATATTTGATCTACATTGGCGTTGGTGTGTATTCACATTGTGAAAATATCGCAACGGCGTCATGGGTTGGAGGTACAGGGTAGGTAGCTCGCCATGGGATCGAGGAGGATGAAGGGGTATCTATTTGATCAAGCGCATTTTTCTGCATAAGAATGACTATTACGCCATCTACGGCCTCATTCAGTCGGGCTCTGCCACATTATTACTTGGGCGCGAGTGTGTGGGTGGTTGGAGCTATATGCACCAGAGGATTACATCTTGAACTCGTGAACGTCTCATCTACCATTGCTGCACAAACCTCACTGTTTATTACGAATGGGAGAAACAAACCACAGGGATGAGATACGCAAAAGCAGACTCTTACAAAGGCCAAACTTCCGGAGAGTCAAGCTTATTCTTCTCGGCCTTGAGCCTCAGCCGATGCAGTGACACTCCCTGTGTAACCACCAGTCACACCTTCAATTCTCGCAAGGTCCAAAGAATGCGTGGCATGCCTCAATGAGATCTTCATTAGCCATTTACCTTGGTTGATTGTGACCAGTTCACACTCGGCATAGCTCACATCTTGCAACCCCCTTTGACCGTCTTGGTGCAATGTGATCATCCTCTTGGCGGCTTCTCCTCGTCTCTCACCGTGAGACTCCAAGAGATCGCTGGAGATTACCGACTCCCTACCTTCCCCTCCTAGGCTTAGAATTGCTAGGAAACTTGCTCTTCCAAATCTTGATTCGAGAAAAAGGTGGTCGAAGCGTAGGCTCGTGAGGGAGCTTTGACGCTCGCAAACTTAAACCAACACGTCGCTACACGAGACGACACAAAGACCAGATAATTTCGACCACCTGTTAGTTTGATGTCAATCCAATAGTCTAATTATACATACGCGAGGTTCTCACCGGATGAGCACACAGACGCTGGCGGCGTGTCGGCACTTGGTGAGCGAGTTGTCGGGAGTAGGATTCCGTGACGGGATTCAACGCCACTGTGTCCTGGCTCCTTTAGCAGAGGCAAGCCAGCGGCATGTCAAAGGCAGTTAGACTAAGCTTAGACCGCTGGGGAATTTGACAGCCAAAGCTTTGGAGCATGATCTAGCAGCAACGGACTTTTCAGTCCATTGGGCTCCAGACATGACTCGTGCAGCCTGCATGGATTGATTCGAAATTAGACAGAAGCTTTGGAAGAAGTCAACTCTTCGGGGAACATTTGACCGAGGCCAAATTTCACATAAATTAATAATATGTAGGGACATCAGTATGGTAGAGCCAACGGATGGTCTGATACCCATCACAAGACCGGTAAGGCTGGGAATGAAACCTCAGGTCCGAGGATCCCCCTGTACATCATCGCTCCCACTCCCAGATAGCCATGTCCCCTTCGGTTCATACAGTAGCTGCGGGAAGGCGCAGAAACAAGGGTCTCTTGAACAAGCAAGGTAACTAGGGGCGGAAGACTGATCCTCGGATAGGCATGTAGACAGCTAAATTTATCCTGATGGCTTGCTTTGGCTTGTTCTGGTAGGCTTCTACCAGACGCCAGACCACAAACAACTGAGCTGAGACGCATCGACCCGTCTAGACACAGGACGTCACCGTCACCGCTGCTGTCGGGACGATACGATAGGTGTGAGGACGTCCAATCCATTGTATTGGGGAAACATAGCCGGAACAGACTCACCGGCCCCTGCATAGTCTTCGGTCAAGGTCCACGTGAGGCTCACGAGATCCAATCGCCAGGCCGGATACTTGACGTCTAGGTCAACGTCATAACCGACTTGTCTTGTTGGGCGTAACGGTAGTGCGAGATGGACAAGCTTGTGGCTTCGGCGTGCTATTAAGCATCTGGTAGGGCGTAAACATAAGTCTCAGTCTGATTTGGCAGGTTTGGTTCCCTAAGCCAAGAGGCTGAGAAAGAGAGCGATTCACTCAGTAAAACCACCGTCAGTTTGCTCTGTTCTGTTGCTGCTGTGCCGTTTAAGCTTTGGCACTAGCTGCATAGACCGTGGTCAAAGAACAGGGGCGACATTGGTTGTTGAGGTCCATACCATGTCATTGTCCCCTGTCTTTGTCGCCATTAATAGCACAGCCTCACGCTAGCATCCCTGCTCTATGCATGGCATGGTCCGCCCCGGGCTCCATCTTCCCCATCCTGGCGCCCGTCTAGCACTTAGCACCCTGGCATGTCGCCCTCTAGCCTGTTCGACGACCCTGTCCGACGCCTTGTGAGCCATCGGCTGGTCTAGAACAGCAAAGACATCTTTTGGCCATCGTCATTTCAACTTGGAAGTGGCTGGATTCAGTGAATCCAAGAGCGACCAACTCATAGTCCAAGATAGCCAGGGCCCTGCGAGGCTGGTGACATACTGAGACCTGTCAAGAGTCAGATCCGCTGCCAGCTGTTAAGAGTCAGATCCGCTGCCAGCTGTTAACCCACCCAGGTTCAAGCCCCGAAAACAAAATAAAACCCAGGCTGTTGTGGGCCATGTCCGAAGGGCCTTTTGGCTACCGCGACATTGGCGTAACAACACAACGGAGCCCAGTGCCTAGCCGTTGATGCCGATCAAACTTGACCCATGGCCCTGGGTCGACCGTCGACCCTCAACGTCACAGGGAGGTTGGAGGTTAGAGGTCTGAAATTAGATATTTCTTCTCTTCATCAACAAAAGTCCAGATTTAGGTCAGATGCCCGCCGTCGCGTGCCATGTGGTCGCGGATCCGCACCACTAGCTGAGCCCTGATATGTATGATGGCCTCAACGACCGAGTCCGAGTCAGCATTTGAGATGTCTTAATGATACGTTACCTAATTATTGTAAGCCATGAAGAGACCCCTAAAACTCGAGTATGTATGTCATTGCTGGGTGACCCTGCCTGTCCGCTATTCATGAACCCGCGCCGCGGGTTTGCCGACGCCCTGACATAGATTCGCAACGGTAGCTTCATCAAAGGATCAGCATCTTTCTACTTCGTCCTTTCAGTCGATTGGTGCGCAAGTAGGCTTCCCCATAGACGGCTGTTAGATCCCGAGCAGTGACTTTGTTGGTGTACATTACCAACAAATCTGATACAGCCCGTCGGTATTGATGCCCAAATTCATTTGCTCTCTTTACAGCGACATTCTTTTTTGTCACTAGACTGTGATCGGCGACTCAAAGTTTGATCATCCCTTTACAAAGGGGCATCAGATCATTCGTGACAATAGCCTGGGAGTAGAGCTTTCTTCTTTGTCCTAGCTGCAGCCGTGTCGCACGCAGGTAGTCTTGAGATGGCCCATGTCCCTGTCTCGGGGCTAACTTAGTTGCATTCTCGTCTGGCTTGACAGGTCAAACTAGAAGCCAACACCAAGAAAGGACAAGGGACAGGGCCAACATCCCAACGAAACGATGTCGATCTGTGAGCCCTCATCAGTCTCAGAGTTGATTGATCGTCGAATCCGCAAAGATTGTCAGGTACTCAAATTTGCGCACCGCGGGTCCGGGTCAGTGTGTAACACGTCGGAGACTTCAAACAGTGACTACATTCGATGAGTTACACGCCCTAGAGCGCGATCAACCCAGCTCTCAATCTCCGCCCTTTGAAGCACCAGCAGCCCTAGCGGTCTGTCAGAGCAAGATTTCGATGATGACCGAAGACCTCAAGACGTGGTGATTTGTCTTCAACGTCTCAAGAACACGATGTAGGAACCAGGTGCGGATACCATCCGTTCAAGTCCACAACGCGGTAGTTTGTAACGGACCATACCAGGGAGTTCCACATGAGAGTCATGGTGTGTTACCCTTATGTTGGCCCAAAGATCGAAATCGGCAAACATTCCTCTTCTCCATTATTGAAAAGGCAGAACAACGTCGTTGACCGCAAATTCTTGGCCGTGCTAGCCATGATCAACGGTTCTTCATGCCTCATGCCTCAGTTAGACCAGAAGCGGTAATTCTATTATTATCCTGCGGCACCAACCTCGTGGCTAAACGACAGCAAATCAGGGCTTGCTACAAGACCCAATGTCTATTGTCTCGCGTAGGCGGTGGGGGTTCATGCGTTAGACTTGCCGTGCTTGCAAACGGCTCACCCGCCGCGGTTGAGATCTTCTTTGACTCCTCGCAAGGATCAATTTCTCTCATTCTTGCCGGGGGAGTATTAAAGGCGGGGTGGTTTGTAGGAACTTTTTGCAATGGGCACTCTTCAAGATGCTGATCAAGGCTGAAGGCCCGAGACTGTCGCATTCTCGGCAGACCTGCGGATCCATGCGGGGGCCTCTGTTCACTTTAGGCGAATCGTTAGAATGCCGCTGCTGCGGCTCCAACAGGGTGATGATATATGTTGTCGAACTGAGTCGGGCATTCCCCGCAAGAAGGGAAGCCTTGTTGCGGGCCGAGATAGTAAGTTTTTTACTGCTGGAAGTGAATGCATGCGTAGCGGTAATAAGATTCAGAACGTCTTGGCACAGTATTGGGACCTGTAGTCATGTCTATACCTTCACACCTCCATAGTCTTGAATAACGTGTTGAAGTGACATCAACAACCACGCCAGGGACTTTTTGCTTATTGCACTGATGAAGCAAGGAGTCGGACGTGGATCCCCGAGGCGATCGTCAGTCTGCATGCATCTCGATCTTTTATCCCTCCCAGCTACACGGGACGTGCCTTAGTGCGTTTTGATGGAGGGTGGTGCGATGCGCAGAGTTCAGCTTCTCAGGAACGCCAAACTCTCAACGCCGATCGCCTCACCGCTTTCGCTGTCAGTTCCTCATGAGGAAATATGCGCTGGAATGTTTGGGGCCTTGAGGCAGCTGAAGAGATATCACATCAATATTCTCATGCCAACCTCTGACTTGAAACAGTAGGTGAGGTCATACCCTGCGTTCAAAGGTTGCGACGTGCTAGTGCTAATTGCTGGAAGAATACATGGCCCCTTCCGGCGAGCTGCAGTCGTTGTAAGCACGGCACACAAGGGCAGCATCCTTCGTTCCACGAGCCATGTAAGATCAGGGACAGACTTCAAAACCACAAGTAAGATGGTGCAAAGGACAAATTGAACTCGTATGTTGCTTGCTCGGCTTAGATCTGGTCTATTTCGAACAGCAGTAAACTCCCCTGAGCTGTTCAATTATTCTTGTTTATGGCATCGAGACGTCGTTGGTCATGGAAGGTAGAATCACATGGGACGATCTCGAGCGTTAGGGATAGATGGTAAGGCGATGCTAACGGTCTGTACCCTGGTTTCGCTCGCTTATTCCCATATGTGCATAGGCGCGACCATTACAGGCATGATGATGAGGTTGGACTGTTGGTATGTCTGGCGGCTGGGTTAATACCATGGAGGGGATATCCAGGTTCCGATGGGCTTTTCGAAATGCCCTATATTCCATGGGTCGAGTTTTCCAGGGGAAATCCCATTTTGGGACACGAGGTTTGTAATTTCAGCCAAGCAGAAGCGCCCTAGAGGTCCATTTATTAATCAGATCTTATGCAGGGGCAGGGGTCCCTGTTTTACCCTGGCCTCTTAGACTGGGGCTAAGTTGCCTCGATATCCTTAGCGTTGCCCCGACTGAAAGCGATAAGAAAGAATCAAAGAAGGATATTAACCATGCTTAATTAAAACAGCATTTATTAAGAAAGCTGAGCTTCTCGGTGCCTCTCCCAATAGCAAGATGAAGAGATACCAGCAGATCCAATGAATATGCCAGATTCTCGTCGCTAAGGCTTGCATTCACAATCGTAGGCCGGCTGGCATCCGCTATGCCTCGGATGTTATCCAGAGAGCAGCCTCTGGGAAGCGTTCCAACAGGGTAAGGTCGCCGGAGTGACCAGGTCATGGTCAAAGAGGGAAAAACCATTGGTAGCCCGAGAGTGAGTATCATATCGCTTAGTCGATGACCTCATAGCGCTATGCTAGCCCTAAAACCTGGGGACGATCACAGATGAGAGCTACTGTATTTTCACTCGAGTCGCCATTGAAACTGTCGTCTGGTCCTTTAAACAACCAATGGCAGATTGCGCCTGAAGAAGTTTCGGCCGAGATGGGTCGGTATGTTCGCTAGTCATCGGCCGAGGTCAATCGAGGCTTGTTTCAGCTGTGGGACCCTTTGGCGGAGGACCAGGACCAGAAAAAGAAGGGAGCTGAGCGTTGCTAGAGCCGTGTCGCCTTGAGGCTGTCATGAAAAGATTGACATAGGCCATCGATATCCAGTCTTTTCCACCATACTCCATATCTTTCTTGCCCGGTCGGTGTACCTATGTAGTTTGTCCCACCTTCGGGGCGGGGGCTGGGTTCGGACGAGCTAGGTACCTTAGGTAGGGGCAACTTGTCTTGGCCGCGCGACAAAATGGTAGCTTGGCGGAACCTCCTAGGCCGTCGACAAAAACTGTAGCTTCTGTAGGTAACAAGGCGACACTTGCGGTGAGGTAACAGAGCACCAGGACCGGAGCGAATGCTGCTTGGGGCGGTCGGGACCTGAGCCCGAACGTAAGGTATGTGTGACTTCGGAAGCAAAAATGTTGGAATAGAGCGAATCGCGGTTGTGGCTGGGAAGCTGGTGTCAGGAACCTGTCGATCATTGAAGTGCTGTGTTTTGTAGGACAATGCTTTGTTTCCACCCACGCCCGATTGGGTAGAGTGCCTCGGCGCTGTGGTCAATACCATAGACGTCCTTCTGATCTGCTGTACTCATCATGTACTGTATCAGTGTGAGAGAGGGGTTAAGTTAAGTGGCGGCCAGAGAAGTGGGCATGATGCATTGTGTTGTCGTTGGTGATGATGATGCGACTATGCGTTGTTGAATAACAAAAGGAGAGGGTGGGTTAGGCAATATTCATTATTGTCTGAACCTGCAAAGTTGGAAGGCGCCTGAGTTAGTTGGGCGCACCTTCTGCATGAGATGGTCCTTTCGAAGCATCCATCGCCATAGAGATCTAATCGGAAGCTTTTCAGGTGGAGGAGGGTCACTCCCTCGTGCATCGTGCATTGCAGCTGTGGCCCTGCCAATTAATGGCGGGGCCTCAAATCTAAAATGGCAATCGGTCAGATCCAAATTAATCAGGGTAAGGTCTATTATTGAGTTTGTAAGACATTAATGCGGTCTAATGTTTTGCGCTGATTAGGTATTCTGCAATGTGGTTCGAGAACACAGTAGTCAATCATTGTTACTATTGCTGCTCGCCGCTCAAATGCTTGACCGTATGGAAACAAATTGCTTCTAGAAACACCTCGCCTAAATAAAACTACCCAGATACTCCACGAGGCTTTTCCACATCAAGTAGCAAGCTTGCCAGCCACAGTTTTTGTCTAGGAAATCGGCTAGTGAGTAAGAAGCCAACCATTTATTTACCTGCAGCCACAATTGTGTTTAGCTGCACGCCAGCAGAATATCGATTGTCTTGCAACCATTCAGGTTCAGGTAAAGGAAGCAACCAATAGGAAGCAACTAAAATGTACAGTCTATGATGATTTCAAGATCGGCTGCAAGGCTAATGATCAATAGCCTGCAATTGTGAAGCCTCTTCTGACAGCTGAAAGTGCACATGATTGCATTTCTCCCCTGGACTCTAATACCCAGGCACAGATTGGTGATCACCCAAGATGTTACCCTTTGAAAAGTTGCCGCTGAACTTCCTTTTTGGCAGTCTTAGATAGGTTTAGCATCTAATCAATTTGAAGCAATCATGGAGCTCGAACAGGGTATCATTTACAAGGGCGAAAGTTCAGTTCCTAAAAAGTCCTTTCGTGAGTGCCATCCTTGTACCATGTACCGTATTTTTGGCCATGTCAATGCCAAACTCAATCACCCTTCCCAGCGCCGTGGTGCTCTATGTCACTGGCTCATCCTTTGTTAACTCCCGACAGGACTTTTACTTCGGTTGTGTCTCCATGGTGTCGCAAAGAGGCCCGCGACAGTTTCCCAAACTGGTAACTTTTCCTCCGGTTGCCCTCAAATAGAGTTACTATGTCAAATCCTCGACGGAGGCTCCGCAGATTCACCCTTGGATATGCCGAGGTATCTGTTTCTATAATGTAACTTGATAGTCTGTGAGTCCAGCAATCCCTGAATAGAGCGATTGTTGGTCAAGTGGATATTACAAAGTTGGCATTTGTCATTTCTTCACAAGCCTTACAGGGTAGCAGTGTTGACTACCTCTTTGCACAGCTCCATCACAAGTCGATAATTGATTGTGCATTGACTGTGAATCGAACGGGACGTTCGATTTTAACAGGGGTAATGCGGTTGTCTTCTGTTGGGAAAACGAACATCATGTGATCATTCGTTTACTTAAACGAAACCCCTCGTTTATGTTAAGTTCTTCCTTACCTACCCGGCCCCTGTTTGGCCCGGGGACTTGGACGACGGTATGCGGATGGATAAGGGACCAAAAAAATGAGAAGAGCCGCTACCCGAGACCATCGTGAAGTCCCCGAAGCTACCTGACATGGAGCACTCCTTTACCACCAGTCAGTCCGATAGATTGGATGTTACAATGATATCACCTACCGCCGGGAAGGCCGACCCCCTGTCAAAGACAGGGACCAGGTGAGAATAGAGAAGAGAAGCTAGAACGGCTGGTCAAGGCTAGGGATACATCATACATGAGACATGGTCATGGCAAGCAAACCCGTCATATAATCGGGCATCGGGATATGTAGCACCCCGAATGACCGCTCTTACACTTCACTATGGAAAAAAGTTACAGAATTAATTAGTGTCATAGCTAGAATCAAATTCATCGTGTATTTGGCGGAAAATTCTCCCTGCAGTCATTAGAACACAAATTCTGTCACTCGATACCTGGACCTAGGTTCTGATTGCTGTCCTTGCACTGCAAGAAATCATCGTGAATTGCGATACGTTCCCCAACAGCTTGCAAAAGGCCCAAGCACTTGGTTGAGTGTTGCACAAGACTAGGGAGCGCGAAAATCATGTCTAACACTATAAAGACGCACGATCTGCGGGTTAGCAAGTCCGAAGTAATTCCATCCGGATACGTCGAGCTCGGGGTAATTATCATGTCCATCAATGACCAGGTTTACTGTATCTACTCAGCTTGTCAGATCTCCAGATAAGACATATGAGTACCGGTAGGTGACAAAAATAAGGACAATGAGGAATGATGACGATTCAACAGACGATGGTAAGACGGAGACAGGATAGGTTTAGACTCTTGACCTTGCTGCGCCTACAATTGCTACTACAACTGCTACTACTACCGCAACATTGAAACTGACCTCAGTCAGCGACGTCATGGTGCAAATATATCAGCGCATTTCTGTGCAGAGACGAGATACTCGTTGGAGGCCGTAGTTTTGTCTCAGCTGCGAGACAAGGCAACACGGACCGAACCCTTGGGAGTGCGAAAACGAACAAACAACGAAGCGAAGCTGCTGTACTGTAAAAGCATTCGTGCGGCGGTTATCTTACGGTGGGCCGTAAGTAACGTTCCAGTGTTACTCATCTATGCCCTTACCAGCTACGGTTAGGTCAGTCCCTTTTTTAGATATTCTCCATATTCCCATCTCGAGCCTCAGGTATCGTGTGCCGTTTTTGGATCGATATGGCCACTTAGAGATGGCGCTTGTAATGCAAGGCAAGGCAATACGCTCGACCCCAGCCTTGACCGTTACTTTTCAACCAGACAGGGCCTTGGATGTTTGGTTTGGAGATGGCTCCCGAGGGTTTTCGCAGGGACAAGCCCGGACTCAAACCTCAACTACCGGCTACCGGTTGCCCCGGCTTCTCCGTTCCATGCCCCCCCGCCGCCGCCTACCGTCCACCGCCGCCTGAGCCCGCCCTCAACGCTGTTTCGCCCTGTCGTAAACGGGCACAACCCAATCAGGGACTCGAATTGACCACCAAATGAGCGAATAGAACCAAAGACCGCTACTTGAGCCAAGTGAGCCGTGAACCGGGCCCCACGGGCACCGTAGCCCAGTCCAGCCCAGCCCAGCCCATCCAGCCCGCCTAGCCAGCCAACCTGACTAAAAAAACGAGTGGACGTTTGAGCAAAATCAGCGGGCGGGTTTTCTCTCAACATCCTCAACGTGACTGGCCCTAAGAGCAAAAGCAACGCAGAGCACGGACGTCTAAAGTTATTTTTACTCAGTTACGTAGGGTTTTTGTCACCCTTCTGCTCGTTCCACTCGAGTTTTGGCTACCAAGCGTTAGTCAACATTCGCTCTGAGTTCCTTGGCGATACAGGGCCTGTATTGACGAGAATGGATGTGCTTCTTTTTACTTGTTCCGTCTCTTTTTGAATTCTCAGCTTCCTTTCCGGAGAACGCGGAAAAGCGGAGGACGGACACTAATTCTCAAAGATCTATGACAAGCCCCTTGGCCCTGGACCATGTGCGTCATGCCCTCCGCGTGCGCAAGGTTCTCTCGGCCGCCGCACTCTGGCCTCTCACTGGATGTTTAACCTCATGTCTGCTGTTTGCTGCATATGGATGTCAATGTCAACCCACCTCTGCTGAAAGAGCCCAAAACATAAGCTATCCAGGCGCTGTGCACCCTCTGAATGTGCCACGGTCCGCCACTATCTCTCACTGTTACTCGCCTTAGCTTGCTGCTGTATTTGTGTTTTTTACTGCAATAAATTGCCCATTCTGGGCTGGACTGGGTTTCTTCCCGCCACCAACGCATCGCTTGGGCCGGACAGAACCTCATGATTCCATTCCGTCCATGGCATTACCATCTCGGTGGTCCTGTAGAACCATGGGACGAGCACAAGCCAGCAAGGTCGTCCAGCCACCCAATGAACCATCTCGAATCGTCTGCTCCCCAAAATAGCACAGCAGAAGCACCTGGTATGGATCGATGTTATCTTCAGGTATGGATCCGTCCTACCTTTACCGAAGCCCAGCATCTCCAATTGCTACTACAGACCCCTACATTCTCCGCAGTCCTTCCCGCTTAGTAGGTTACCTCAGATATCTGACCAATCCTTACACCCCTCTGATCTGGCATGGTCTGTCCTGTTCCATACTAAGGTTATGGTCTGTGGCCGATGCTTCTCGGGTCCCCTTTCTAAAAAGAAACCCGCAGACAGATGGATGGAGATGGTTTTACCTAGGACAGATGCCCAGCCCAGGGATCTTTTGGAGAAGAGCGGCCCTATTACTGATGAGGCTGCAGGACGCCCCCCCCC